>BQNB010072464.1:0-32429 GCA_026074375.1 Tanacetum coccineum
CAATTGAAGACGAAGGAGCAATAGTTAATAAGAGATTCTCAAATAAATCAAGAAAATAGCATACATGTGAAGTAATAATGGCTCCTACAACAAGAATCACAGCTAGTAGTAGTAATAGTGATGATGGGTCACAAGAGAGTACGTTGATGATGCTATGGCAGGAATACACGTAATCTTTGGCAATGATGGAAAGTACAATCACAACTCAAATGGAAACTCAAGGTGGAGGAAGGTAGGCTACTCAATTCATTAGGTTAGCTAATGTGGAATTCCCCAAGTTTTGGGGTGATGATGTGAGGGGATGGATATTCAAATGTGATCAATTCTTCTTCTGATTGACAACATTCCAGAGGAAGAAAAGGTTAAGATTGTCTCTGTCCACTTATTTGATAAAGTTTTACTTTGGGATAGCAGTTTATTAAGACTAAGGGTGCAAATGTGGGATGGAATCAGGGCCAGTCCTGAGTTTTTTGCTGCCCTGGACGAGACGATAAAAAAATGTCCTTATAAGTAAACGCACTATTTTTCTAAAGATTTGGCTTGCGAACATATCAACATGCTGAAACTTATTTAAGAAAAACATGTTCAAACTTTGAAAAAATATATAATTAAAGTCATTTTATATACCGAGTTATTGACATTTATAAGTGTGTGGTATTTATCAACAGTTTAATATGATTGTATTTATATATTAATGTATTAAATAATTACTCGCCCACAACGACAATGGTGTATAGTAGTCATGGTTATAAATAGCGTGAGGCGTGCCGTGACAGCATGGTCAAGCCTCACGCCTTTGCGAGCCATGGCGAGTCATGACGTTTTTAAAGCGTGAGTTAAGGCGTCACAAAATATGAAAATATTTATAAATTTATATATTTATATCATATTACAAATATATTGAGTTTATAAAAAGTGTCATACATAAGGAATAAAGTCAAGAAACTATCTTTGCATGTAATCTTTTTCAGTTATATATAAAAATACGATTTTTATCGAAATCGAATTCAAAAAAGTATCCACGCATCACGTTTTATCGCGTCTTATCACGTTTTTTCACTCTTAATCTCACGTCAAGCCTTAAGCCCAAGCCTTGGCCTATTGCGTGACCTTTGCGAGGCCTTTGCGCGCCTTTTAGAACCATGATAGTAGTGTCTATTTGGGTATGCAACGTTTTTATGTATATATGGGTGTGACTAGGGGTAGAAACGAGCCGAGCCGCTCGTGAAAAGTTCGAGATCAGATCGGTGAAAAGCTTGAACGAGCCGAGCCTAAACGAGCTCGAGCCTAGGTTTGGGCTCATTTAATAATCGAGCTCGATCTTTATAAAAAAAGATCGAGTAGGCTCGCGAGCCTAAACGAGCCCTAAGAATATATAAATATATATTTTTTATACGTATAACTATGTCTAAACGAGCTTAAAATAAGTAAACGAGCTCGAGCCTAGTGTGATTATCGAGCCGAGCTTCATTCGAGCTTTGTTATTAGTCGAGCCCGAGCCGAGCTCGAGCCTGTGAAAATTTTCATGAGCCGAGCTCGAGCTCAAAATATAAGACTCGAAACGAGCTCGAGCTTTATATATATAAATAAAACGAGCCGATGCTCGAGCGCCATTAAAGGTCACGGGCTCGGCTCGGCTCGTTTCCACCCCTAGGGGTGACGTAAGTGAGATTAATGAAAAGTAAGCGGTTTACATTGTAATTAAGTAATTAAATTTTAATAGATTGCATTGCCTTTTCTAAGTAGAAATATTTAATTTTTACAATATTATTTAATTTTAAAGTTTTTATGTTTTAAATAAATGTATATTACTCTTTATAGGTAGTATATTTTTTGATAGAGATCTTCTAAAGTTCAAACGAACTTTACCGGTAAAGTTCTCTCACAACATAACAGTGTGGTCTATGGAGGGACCCGCTTTACTTTATTAGTGTGAGGGAACTTTACCGGTAAAGTTTATTTGAACTTTAGAGGATTTCTATCATATATTTTTTTTACTAACATTGTTAGATATTATTAAAAAAATAACAATCATAATAATTATCATACCGGGCCCACAAATGATTGTTAAGTGTACACATGTGATAATTATATGAGGTTATTTTGGTCTTTTCCCCTTTATTCCTAACTTCATCTCCTTCCCCGTTAAACCGCCCACCAGCATCTCCAACATCTCCATCTCTCTTTTACCTTCATTTTCATCTTCATCACCATCCAAATTAAAAACCATACACCACCTTCATAATCTAGATAAACAATATCCTATTCTTTTATTTAGAATTCAAAACCCACAACAAGTAAAAAAAATTGTTGATATTGTAAAAAAATTCACTCTTCCATTTTTCAATCCAACACTTAAGTATCATCATCAGATATACAACATACATGAACTTCAATGTATTAAACTCTCCATCTTCTTCATTAATACATCTCCTTTATCTATACATCTTTATCCCGAATCATCACCATCCATCACCATATTTACCAAAAGAAACTAAAAATCAACAAGAACAAAAAAAGCAAATGCAAATTCGATTCACCATCAAGAACAAAAAATCTACCAAAACCTTATTTCATCATCAAGAACAAAAAATCAAATGCAACTCCATTTCTTTAAACAGGAATGTGAATCTAACACACAAACCCATTTCATTTAAAATTGCATTTCTACACAAAAACACAAATAAAAAATCACCTTATGTACAATTGCTAAACAAAATCATTTCACTCCAAATCTGTGGCGTCAGTGACGATGACCAGCGGTGGTGGTTGAGAAAGTGTGTGGATGTGTATCGTGGTGGGGCAGTGTGTTAAAGATAACCTTTTCACTGGTGATGGGTGGTTCTTGTTGGCGGGTAGTTTAACGACAACATACATATGCGCCAACAGTGGTTGTGGTTGGTGGTTTTATAGGATTTGGGTGAGGGTGATGGTTGGTGTGTCATAGAAATTTGATTGTCGGCTTGCAAAGAAGACACATAGATATCACGTCGTTTATTTTTAGGTAGCAGAACCATCTAAAAGTATAAAATTTGTTTTTTCCATTGTACTCGACTACCTTAACGATTTTCGTTTTTACTTCTGCGATGTTGAATCTAAGATGAGTTAATGAGGTTTTTGTAATAAAGTCATTGAGGAGTATATTATATGTTAACAGAACATCTTTTAAGATTCTGAATAATTATTTTGGTGTTATGAATTTGGAAAAAGATCCTCTCAAGTTATGGTCAAACATGATTGATCATGTTAAGTTTATTATGAGTAAAAATAAATATGTGGGTCCATGATTTTTATTAAAAGAAAAAGTTTTATGCAATTAACTTATCTATGATTGGTGAACATGATGTATCATGTTTGACTCGACTTTAGAGGATTATAATCCGACAAAACCATATGCAAATTAGAATTAGGCAAACGCAAACCGATGCAAAACACATAATCAAGCATAGGGAAAGAGTAGAATAGGAAGGTGTGGACAATTATAAAAATGAAGAACAAGACAATATCAAATAGAGTCAATCAGAGCAGAACTATATGTGAAACTATACGTGAAACTAAATCTGCTTGCTAATGTTGAGAAGAAACACATAACTATTAAAGACTTAGTCGAATTAGTTAAAATCAGTGCATCTCCCTCACCGACACTCAACTTTTTCTGTAGCACAAATTAGGAGCAAAATTTTTTATAGCCAATTTAGGTATACTCTCGATAAAATAATTCCCCTAGTGTATTAAAAAAAAATTTCTTTTTGATTTTTCTTTTTTTTATTGATCTTTTTTTTCTTTTAAAAAAACAAAATTTAAAAAATAATTCTGATTGTATAAATAAAAAATAACAACAAAGCTTATGTCATAAAATAATTTGTACAAAAGAGCGTGCAAATGCGAAAGTGCCTCATATCAGAACGCGATCAGCGTAGTTGCATCACGGTCTGAATCCGGAACCTACCGATCAAGAAAACACGGAGCGGACCTAAACCGACTTCGGCCAAAACACCGGACCGAAATGGTCCGGTCCGATTCGGTCTTCGGTTCGGTCCAGTCCAACAAGGCATAATTGCCGGTTTTTTCGTAAGATCGAACCGGACCAGACCGGACCGAAGACCAAAAATAAGGAAAAAGATGGACCGAGCGGTCCGGTCCGGTTCGGGCCGGTTCGCGATCCGTTTTGCTCACCCCTAGAACGAGAGTATAGACTTTTTTTTAAAATGGGGTTGGTTATCGATACCTTTCCTAAAAAGCAAGTAATATATATTGTTAAAATTTTAAATCTTTTAAATTTCTTTTATTTTTTATAATTTTATTTTTATTATAAATTTATGAAATATAAAAAACGATACAAAAAATATAAAGTTTGATAAGTTAAAAGTATTAAAACACAAAAAACACATGGCAGAAAACATAAAAAACTCTCTTCAAGGGCGGAACTATTAAGAGGCAAGCAAGGGTCCCCGCTCCCCAAAATTTGTAGCAACTAGTGTAAACATTACCCCCTCCGTCCTAAAATTATAGTTCTCATTTTCATGTTGCGATATCCAAATATAATGTAGTTCTTTTATTGTCTCAACCAATCAAAAGAGAATTTAGTGGGTGGGGATGTTATATAATTGGTTGAAGAGTGTAGTGATTTATCTTTTCCTAAATTGTTTGTCAGATGATAATAATTTTGAGATAAAGAGAATATAGGTTTTAGAAGTAATTAAGTTGGCAATACATATAAGTTCATCTTTTGTTTTGTTATATATGAATTTAACTTTCTATAATAAATGACTATGTGAGCCGTTTATAGTTACAACAAAGTTTATCTAAACTTTGTTAAATTCGGCCCCCTCAAAATAAATACTCAAGTTCAGCTACTGACTCTTTTGTCTTATTGATGTGTTTGATGGCACCTAGCAATAACAGTAAGCAATAGTAGTTTGTTTTAAAAACGTGTTTGGTAACTTAACTGTAACTATAAATATAAAGTGTAAAACAAGCAAATGTTTACCGCTTGTCGCTTCTTCGGGAAGCATTTAGAATTGGAGCAGTTGGTTATGTTTCAAACGCTTTTTGAAGTGTTGCCAATCAAGTAAATGTTTATTGCTTGTCGTTTGTCGCTCTTAAACACTTGTTGCTAAACATAACATAAAATGAGTAAAACTATCAAAAAAATTGCAAAGAAAACAAAAAAACCATAAAAAAAACTATCCTACGCTCAGAGATACCAATAGTTCCGAAACATAGTAAAAAATGAGAAGGTTAAAGAAAATAAATGAAATATACGTGATCAGCCCTAATGCTACAGACTTTTCCCAAAACATAAAAAAAGAGAAGTGATTTGTGCACCACATTTTTTTAGCCACACACCACTAATCGTGCATACCGGTGTTGTACTGTGTGCATTACCGATGCCATTTAGTGGTGTATGGCTAAAAAAATGATGCACAAATCAATTCCCATAAAAAATAGTTAACTTTTAACTTTTTGAATTTTTTTTTGTGTTGTATAATAATTGATGCAAAATATATGAATGAATTGGGTTTAAATGTATTTTCATCGGTTTAATTTTCATCGAGTATTATATAACAAAACACAAATATTTATGATTAAAATTGAAAAATAAAGACTTTAAAATGTTAAAAATGGACTAATAAATTGAGACAAAGAAAGTATAAAAAAAGATATTTTGTGTTAGTAATTATATACTCGTCATTTCTTTTCTTTAACCGTCTCTTTTTAAAAATATAATAAAATGTAAACTCGAATCGGATTAGACCAAAGACTGAATATGAAGAAGATGGATCAAACACCGGATCGAAATACGTTTGATCAATTCAACACAAAACATGGCAAATAGTATAGTAGCAAAAAAATCATGGTTCTAAAAGGCGCGCAAAGGCCTCACAAAGGCGCGAGGCGTGATATCCACGTCACGCAATAGACCAAGGCTTGGGCTTAAGGCTTGACGTGAGATAAAGAGTGAAAAAACGTGATAAGACGCGATAAAACATGATGCGTAGAGGTTTTTTTGAATTCAATTTCGATAAAAATCATATTTTTATATAGAAATGAAAAAGATTACATGCAAAGATAGTTTTTTGACTTTATTCCTTACGTATGACACTTTTGTAAACTCAATATATTTGTAATATGATATAAATTTATAAATATTTTTATATTTTGTGTCGCTTTAAGTAACGTCTTAAAAACGTCATGACTCGCCATGGCTCGCAAATGCATGAAGACGCTATTTATAACGTTGATAAAAAGAGAGACGGTTAAAGAAAAGAAATGCAGAATACGTGACAGATACCGATTTGTTACTGACATAAAATAATCTGTTCCCTCGGCCCACACCAACTGAAACGAACCTGGACCCTTTTCCATCCACATTCATTCATTCTCCCCACTTTTTCTCTCACATAACAAACTTCCCTGAAAAAACTTTCTCACAGTTTTCCTCAATTTTCAACTTCTTTAAACTCATTTTCAAAACTGAAACTGAAATCGAAATGAAGAGTGATGGTGATGACGTGGCGTACCGTGTGTTGCATAAGTTACCGTCTGGTGATAGTCCTTATGTTCGAGCTAAATATCTTCAGGTAGTTAAATTGCTATAACTAACTCATTTACTCTTTTTTTTTCTTTCTTAAAATGTGAAAACCGTTTATTTTTTGGGTTAATGACTTGAAAATGCATATGATACTAGTATATTAAAACACAAGCGACCATTTTATCATGTACAATGACCATTTTACCCTTCACATATGTGAAAATAGTAAGGGTAGAATAATCACAAAATACACACACAAAAGTCAAAACTTGAAAGATTTGTGTTTTAATGTAATAAAATATGTTGTTATGTTCATAAATTGTTAAAAGTAAAGTAATAAGCAGTTTTTCTATTAAGTCTTGTAAAATTAAAGTAAGCGTCTAGATATAGGTTGTTTGATTCTAGATAAATAAATAGTTATGTGTGTTATATATTGTCAGTTTATAGATAAATTAATAAGCATTTCAATTAATTTTCGTTAGGTAATCAGCTCAAATATATGAATTTTGAATTATTAGTAATATTTAAGCTGATCATCTAGATTTCATGGTTAACTTGATAATTTAATCAACTTGTTAGTACTATTTTTAGTCAAATAAGAATCAATTTGTATTTGTTTATTTGTGGGAAAATAATTAGTTTTGATTACTGTTTTTGGAACATTTGTCATGGAATAGTAGTATGTGTGAGAATGAGATAATTATTGAGATGATTGCTTTGCGGAGAAGCGATGTTGTAGGGTCTGAATCTCAAAACCACTCCCTTTTTACCCAATTTAGGTGCTCAATTATTCAACCCAAATTTAGTTTTTCTATAATATTTTCGAGTTTTACTTAAGAAGCAAGTTACTTAGTTTTTAAACATGAGGTCAAGAGTTCCAACCTCGGTAGGCGTGTACATTTGGGGATGGCCAGAGAATGGTCGGAAACGGTCCTGGGATTAACCCGGTGATGCCGCGTACATCTAAGTCAAAAAGGCTCGCCCTCCCCATGTAAGCCGAACAGGCAAAACCACATCCGTTTGTCTTGTAGCTTAGTGGTATTCGTGATTGTGGGTTTAAGGTTTTGTCTTATTTAGCGAGATTCTTAGTTTGCCAAAAAAGAAAGCGGACGAGGTTTTTTATGGAGGGCGAGTCTTTGACTCACAGCGTAACCGGGATATTCCGGTGACTATTCCCGACCCGGGCATCCAAGATGTGTGGTAAGTGAGGTTTGAAATTGGTATAACGACAACGAGGGTGCCTAACCACTAAACCATCTTGTTAAGTGGTTTGAGATTGTTAGTTTGCATTTAGCAATGAACAAACTGACATATTAGATAAGTTGGGAAATTATACCATGTATAAGAAAAGCGTTTTTTTTTTTTTTTTTTCACTTTGATATTTGAGTTTTTATCGATGATAACGCGTCTATGATATTTGTCACGTTGGAACAGGAACCCATTAACTAATTGGCTGATACGGTAGTTTATGTACACTTTTTTTCCTTATTCGATTTATTGGTTATCCGAGTAAAAATGATGATTTATAAATAATCTCCTTTGCATTTTATGCAATAATAATTCATAATTATAGAGCTTGTTGGTTTTGATATTTCAAATAGGGTTAGAAAGTACTATGGTTGACAAAATTATTGCAAAAGAAAAAGAAAAAAAAAACCGTTAAAAGAGTTGTGAGAATATTATAAAAGGGCCCATTTAACAAGTTACTTCCTTTCCTTTTCAAGCTAAAAGCATCTCTAGAAATAGTATACCTTACATCTTTTGCAGCTTAACATTATTAAACCTTGTTCTTGTGGTCATAATCTGGTAAAAAAAACCGTCACGAAGGTCGTGTTTATATATATAACTATCAGGATATAGTATCTATGGAACATAAGTAACAAGATATGCTTATAGATCGATCTGCATAACTATGTGCGTGTTGCCTGCTTTTATAGCATCTCCTAAATGTTACTGTTGCATATACACAAACATGTATTCAATATAAATATTTTTTTTTTAGCAAAATATAAATATATTACATGTACATAATGTTCAATATATATGTGTATCCATGAACAAGCACACACATACATGATATTCAAGGCTAAAAAATATCCAAACGCGTCACTTGATATGCTAGAGTACATTTACTTTGTAGTTTCAACTTTGAGACGAGAGGGGATAACTACGTTTATATGGACCAAAAAGTGTATTTTTTAAAGTCAACATTGATAAAAGGTATGGTTTGGGTATGGTCATGTGGTCACGATATTAGCAGCGATGACACTAGAGAAGATAAGGTCTTGTCATTTTTGTGGTCCGTATTTAGGAACGTCAGCATTTTGGCTCTGTAGATTTGATTGATCTCAAAGAACACTTCATGTCAACTTGTTTATTGAATTGCGCATTATGATAATTTAAGTAATATCTTTTATTACACCCATTTGACATCGATTTGTGCTGTTTATTTACAGTTGGTTGAAAAGGATCCAGATGGAGCGATCGTCCAGTTCTGGAAGGCTATTAATGTTGGAGATAGAGTTGATAGTGCCTTAAAAGACATGGCCGTGGTTATGAAACAACAAGATAGAGCTGAAGAAGCAATCGAAGTTATTAGAACATTTAGAGAACGTTGCTCCAAACAAGCTCAAGAATCACTAGACAATGTCTTAATCGACTTATACAAGGTAAATACCGCTTACAAGTTCACACATTCTCGGATTGTATGGTTGAGTTTTTCTAGTTACTGTAGTGGTCCCAAAAAAATTGTAAAAGGTGCATCACTTTTTAAGTCGAGAACCAATGTGTTTGACCTAAAAAGTTAAGTTGTGTGCTTGCAGAAATGTGGCAAGTTAGAGGAGCAAATTGAACTTCTGAAGCAGAAGCTTCGGATGATATATCAAGGTGAAGCATTCAATGGAAAACCGACTAAAACAGCTCGTTCCCATGGAAGGAAATTCCAAGTTACAGTCAAGCAAGAGACGTCAAGAATACTGGTATTAATAACAAGCTACTGCATGCATGTCGAATATTTGTTCTAGAGGTGGCAAAATGGGCCGGTTGGGTAACAAGTCATGTTTTTTAGAGCTTTTATTATAGTGCCGGGTTAAACGGGGTACTTTTTAGTACGGGCCATAATGGATTCGGGTCGAATAAACTTGGTTCTTTTCGACCCGTGTTCTTTATAGCTGTTATTTTAGTTTACTGATATGACACGTGGAGAATAATAATAGCCAAATCAACCCTTTACAAGTAAATTGGTCGAAATTGTCATCTGATGTTGGCACGGCACATTTAACAACACAATTTCTAATTTTCCCTTGTAACAAACATGATGCAGGGCAACTTAGGTTGGGCATATTTGCAGCTGAAGAATTTTGCAGCAGCAGAAGCTGTATATCGTAAAGCTCAAGAGATTGACCCTGATGCTAACAAAGCCTGCAATCTGTGCATTTGCCTAGTCAAACAAGGTCGATATGCAGAAGCCAACACGGTTCTTGAAGATGTGATAGAGGGTAGACTTGCGGGGTCCAACGACCCTAAGTTGATCAACCGAACAAAGGAACTGCTTCAGGAGCTAGAGCCATGGCAGTTACTTCAGGTGCACCCTACTCCTAACCACGGGGTGATTGATTTGGAGGATGCTTTTATTGAGGGGCTTGATCAGTTGATAAACCAATGGACCCCGTTGAGATCAAGAAGATTACCTGTTTTTGAGGAGATATCGACGTTTAGAGATCAACTAGCTTGTTGATCTGTTTTTATGGTGTGGGTGTGAGCCGATGACTCAATAGTTGTTGAGCCTAGTGGACGTATATTAACCAATAATCAATCTTTGTACCGTAATCGGTAAGGGTTGTGTGCATATTACGTGTAAACTGCCAAGTGTAATATAAACTGAAGTTTTAGATATACTATATACTAATGCGTACTTATTTGTTGGTGAGTTCAGTATACTATTTATATGCACGGTTCAGTTGAATGACTGTCACTTGCTTGTTTCATACCAGAACACGGAAGACTAAACGGCTACAATGGGGACATCAGAAGACTAAACTGCTAGAATGAGTAAGCACATCGGGTTAAACCAATATAAATCGTTTACAATCAAATTTTAAGATCACGAAAAGTGTATGTAGTAGATACAACGTGATTAAATATTGCAGAAAAAGAAGGTCTTGGTGATGTTCAGAAGCACCTCAAGCTGTTGCAGATTGACATAACTACCAGAAAAATCAAAACAAGGATGATTAACCCGACTATCAGTTTGATCTTCATATTCTGAATCCACATCTTTCTTTTCATCTTGGTTCCTTGTTTCTTGAAATCATTAGCCTAAATAACAAGACGCAAAAACTAGTCAATCATATCTATTGTTGCAAGTAGTAACAGGTAGCCAAATAGTATTCATATTAGACTTGGCCTCATGGTTAGTAGAGGTGACAAAATGGGTTTGGGTCAAAACGGGTAAAAAATGTTCATGGGTCAAAACAGCTTGCTTAGGTTACACAAACCTGATTGCGAAGGTTGTCAGTTTTATCGACCAGTAGTTCAATCTTCTCCCCACGGTCCAGTACCTGCACAAGTCATTGTTTTACTAGTTATCATGATCGCCACAAAATAAGCATCATTAGAGGTTAAGATCTCAAGATTGAATATTTCCAACGATATGTAAATCCAAGATACCTTCTCGATATTCTCCATCATAACTCCCTTGACTTCATTAACTTGATTTTTCACCTTTGCAATTTTGTCGATCTCCTCAGGGTGAGACATACAGTATTTCATTTGCTCCTTCATTTTTGGTCTAAAATCCAACAAATGTCAGTAACACTCTCGTGAAACACACGTCGCAAATTTTGAATTGTGGATAGTTTGGTACCCAAAAGATTTGCTGAGGCTCTTGGCAGAAGCGGTTGAAGCTTTTCCACCCGCATATTTCTTATTAAAATCGTCCTTTACACGTTCCAAAAAGCCCACGGGAATGTTCCTGCCACAAGATTCGACTGCAACAACACAAAACGCTGCAACAACCAACAAAAGTGAAGTAATTACATGTTTACAAAGCTAAATTCAATGTATTATCAAGAACGACATTACAAACAATCAGATACAATATAAACCATGGTGTCTGACTTTTTAGCAACTAACGAAAAGGGCTTGATCCCACCGCGCAATTGTAGTAGGGGTGTTTGTTTCGTCTTATATAGATGCCTTATGGCTTATTTTTTTCAGAAACTCATTTTTTGTGACTTATTTTGAAACTTTCGGCTTATATAAGCCGAAAAGTTTCAAAATAAGCCACAAAAAGTGCGCTTATGAAACATAAGCCCAAAAGCAAATAAGCCATAAGCCGGCTATATGTTGGCATGTTACATACAATGACGAAAAAAGGTGCCAACACGCTACATTTTGGCGTGATTAAGACACTCAGAAATACGCAGACATTGCATAACGAAAATCCAAAACCTACATGAGAATCTAATCATCACGAAAAAAAAACTTACTATATCCATTATCAATAAGGTAGCTAAAGGTATATCCATCACAATTATAATTAAACCGGTTTTGATTAGCTGGAAGCTTTTGAAGACATTGGCTAGCAACAGCTTGGAAATTCCCCTTGAATTCGGTATATTCAGCGAGGATCACCGTCCCTCGAGCCACGAAGCTGTATATCAAAGATTTCTGTCCCATTTCCTATTCTACAAACAAAACAAAACCTTGTTTAATGTTTTTTCGGAAACTATGATTACAAATGTATCAATACGAGGATATGTTGGTGATCATGTCGTCTTAGATTTTTCGATTTCCGGCTGTTTATTTTGATATCATATCGAAAAATGAGGATTGAAGCAAGATTGTTTTTGTGAATGGAAATTTTGTTGGGATGATCAGAAATAATAGCGAATTATTTGTCATATTTTTAACGGTAATAAACTGATTTTTGAGTCACGCGGGTTATTTTTAATTTTTTGGTATACAATACATATTTTAAGGCCGAGCATTATAGACCATGGAGTCCGAACTGAACGTATTTTGGTCCGGTCTTCGGTCCACCCTTTTCCTCATTTTCGGTCTTTGGTCTGGTCGTGTTTGATTTGGTTAGACCTTATGCACAAACGGGTATTATTTGTTGGACCGGATCAGACAGACGAACCGGACCTACACCGAACAATTTGGTCCGGTCCTTAGTCCGGAGTTCTTGACCAACTCAGTTTTCGGTACGGTTGGGTTTTGAGACCGTGATCATCCTTAAATTTTTGTAAGGCAATTGACTCGCGAGAAAGGACTCTTCTTTCGTTCTGATTTGAAAATTACGTCACCACAAATCAATCTCATATGTCTTAAACTCGCAAACATTTACCTACTTGATAATTATTTTCAAAGAATATGAAATATCGCTCAACCACAAGGTCTTTGGTATATATACTATCAGGTGAGATCATGATAGAACAATATAATCTCAAATAACAAAAGAACACATCATAACCATTCATTTTTCATCAAATAAAAAAAACAATTAAAAAACTCCACTTTCCACCACTTTTTTAAAAATAAAATATCTTGCAAACGGTAAATCATCAAATGACAAAAAATACACCATCGCGACGAGAATTAAATCATCTTTCTATAGAGGGGCACTTTTATATACTATCGACGAACTTTTTTTTGATTTTTTTTTCAGTCACGTCTGAAAAAATCACATGTGATTTTTTCAGACGTAACTAAAAAAATCGATTTCATATACTTTTGACGACTTTTAATGTTAAAATTTTGGCCAACAAAAATTACACGTGATTTGTAAAATCACATGCTATTTCATAAATCGCATGTGATTTTACAAATTCACTTATGATTTTTAAAGTAAGAAATCACGTGTGATTTTTTCTGGGCGAAAATTTAAAAAAAAGTTCATCGAAAGTATATAAAAGTGCCCGTCTATAGAAAGATAATTTAATTCTCTTCGCGATGATATAATTAAATTTACGTCAAACGAAAAAAAATACACCATCGCGACGAGTATTTTTTTTATCTTTCTATAGGGGTCACTTCTATATACTTTCGATGAATTTTTTTTCCGAATTTTTTTTTCAGTCACGTCTGAAAAAATCACATGTGATTTATATCACAATCACATGTGATTTCGTAAAATCACATGTGATTTCGTAAAATCACATGTGATTTTTTCAAATGTGACTGAAAAAAATAATCCAAAAAAAGTTCGTCGAAAGTATATAGAAGTGTCCCTCTATAGAAAGATGCTTTAATTCTCGTCGCGATAGTATGTTTCGTTTTGCGTAACGATTAACGGTTTGTGAAATATTTAATTTTAAAAAAATAGAATGAAAGTGAGTTTTTTAATTTAATTAAAATAGGAATTAATCTAAAACCATTAGAGGGAAGAACTTTTCTTTATATACTAGTGATAAAAATTGATAAGAATTGAGAATTGTGTTTTTATTCTATTAATTGATAGATTAATCGCTATTTATACAAAACTACAATGGGCTTAAAGAGAGAAAACAATTATTGTGTGGCTATTACTCGTTGACCGAATATCTTTGCTTGAATTAAAGAATATCTTTGCTTGAATGAAAGGATATAATGTAAATAACCATTAATTTTGTTGACCACCATTAAATTGTTTTCCTTTTAACATCCGTCCCCTCAAGTTGAATCAGTGGGATTTCCAAAATTCAATTGCCCATACACTCGGTGTAAGGTTTTCTTTCATTAACAGCTTTTGGTTAAAATATCCGGTGGGCTGGGGGGGAGTTGCGTCTTGTGATTATTCCGACCCCAGAACAGTTTTCTTACTGATGATTAGAGTTTCGATCTATTTCTATATGCTTTGTTCGATCGTGTTGTACTGGATTTTCTGAAATTTTGATGGTTGTTTTGTTGTCACTCATGACTTTGCTAGGTTCTTGTGGTGGATATCTGTCTCGGTTAGTAGCTTTCGTATCCACAACACTTCAGTTATCCCCTTGCAATCCCTCGGAACTCGGCTTCTGCACTTGAAAGGGCCACCATTTCTGTTTCTTGCTTCGCCACGTAACAAGGTTCCACACTCCAATAGGTAAGGTAAAACTGAGGTTGCCTCTTTCGGTCTCCTTTATCTCCTACCCAATCTGCATCGGTATACAATTGAAGTTTCCTAAATGCCCATTTTGTTCTGAACAAAGGACTCCTCATGCCCAACGTTTCCCTTAGATTTCTTATGATACTTAAGACCAGCTTTCATGTGAGCCTTTTGAGGTTGATGCATAAACTTACTTACCACTCCCACAGCATGTGCTATATCAGTTCGGGTGTGTGAGAGATATATTAGTTTTCCTACCATTCGTTGGTATCTTCCTTTGTCATCCAAGCGGGCTTTTTTCTCCATATAAAGCTTTTGATTCACAATCATTGGAGTGTCCATTGGTTTGCAATCAACCATACCGATCTCTGCTAGTAAATCGAGAACATACTTCTTCTGGTACATGAAGATCCCCTGTTTTGATCTTATAACTTCAATCCCAAGGAAATATTTGAGTCTTCCAAGGTCTTTCATTTCAAATTATGTGAACAAGTTCTTCTTTAGTTTGGTTATTTCTTCTTTGTCATTTCCTGTAATAATCATATCATCAACATAGATTATTAGGCGGGTTATGAGATTACCTCTTTATTTGAGAAATACTGTATGATCTGAGTTAATTTGTTTGAACCCATAATGTTTCATGGCTAAGGTGAACCTCCCAAACCATGCTCTAAGGGATAGTTTTAATCCATAAAGGGATTTTTTTAGAAGGCATACTTCTCTTTCTCCAAAACTGTCCGTAAATCCACGTGGAGCTTCCATATAAATTTCCTCTTTTAGCTCTCCGTGTAAGAAAGCATTCTTTACATCAAACTGATGTAAAGGCCATCCTTTATTTGCTGCTATAGAAATAAGAACTCTAATTGTATTAATTTTTGCAACCGGAGAAAAAGTTTCAGAGTAATCAATTCCATATGTTTGTGTATGGCCTTTAGCTACTAATCTCGCTTTGTATCTTTCAATTGTACCATTAGGTTTGTATTTAATTGTAAACACCCACCGACACCCGACAGTTTTCTTCCTTAGCGGTAAGACACGTTTCTCTCATGTGTTGTTTTTTATAAGAGCTTTTATTTCTTCTTCCATTGCATCTTTCCAATGTTTTGATTTTAAGGCTTGTTTCGTATTAGCACAGATTTCATCAGAATACATAGATAAGGCAAAAGCCTTGGCTTCCTCGGATAGATTTCCTTTGGCTATATTAGCAATTGGATATCTACTTCTTCTGGACACCTTTTCTGGGGAATATCTTTTTGGTGGAACTCCTTGATTTTCTCTTGGTGGCAATACATATCTTCTCGATGTGTCTTCTTGTGTGGGAAAGTTCACTTGCTCTTCCATATGTTCATTTTGCTTTACGTTAGTGTCATTTTGAGTGGCAAACATCTCTTGTTCTTGTATACTCTCACCTTGTGCTGATGTGTTATTAGTAGTTTCAATAGGTTCGAACATAGGAGAAGAGTGAGTATTACTTACCTCGGGTATCAGGTTAGGAGCTTCTTGGGAGTCACTAACGTTTGGGTCTTCAGGTTGTGTGGAGAAAGGAGACTCATTCTGTGTACTATGGTTCCTTCCTCCTTCATGTGTACCATAACTCAACCAACTAAGTGTGTCGATACATTCTCTCTCCCCCTGACCACTGTGTTGGGAGGAGTAGAAATACTTGGTTTCAAGAAAATCACAATTCATTGTGGTGATCATGTAACGAGTTTTTGGTTTATAACACCTATATCCCTTTTGATTTACTCCATATCCCACAAAAATACATTTCTCGGCACACGGATCAAGTTTATCATGATATGATTTTGGAATATGAGTAAATGCCGTACATCTAAAAACTTTAGGTTCAAGGTTAAGCACTTGCGGAAGTGTATGGTACTCAGAGAGTGTTTCTAATGGGGTTTTCATTTTTAGGATTTTTGTAGGAAGTCGGTTGATCAAGTAGGTGGCAGTGGCTAGAGCTTCTGGGCAAAAATTTTTTGGAGCATTGGATTCAATTATTAGAGCTCTAGTCATTTCTAACAAAAGTCTATTTTTCCGTTCAGCGACGCCATTTTGTTCCTGGGTATGAGGACATGTGGTTTGATGAACTATCCATTTGGATTGAAAAAATATGTTTATTTGTGAGTTCATATATTCTCCACCATTATCTGACCTAACAACTTGGATAGATTTTTGGAATTGTGTTTGAATCATGGCATAAAATGCAGTGAATCTATCATATACTTCAGCTTTATTTTTCAAAAAATAAATCCAAGTCATCCGGGTGCAATCATCAACAAATATTACATAATACCGGAAACTTTGTCCCCCAATAACAGGGGCAGGACCCCACACATCCGAATGAATTAATGAAAAAGGTACTTTAACTCTAGTATTACTAGGTTTAAAGGTTTGTCTGTGGCTTTTAGATAATATGCAAGTTTCACAAGAGATTAGTTTATTCAAAGAAAAAAGTTTAGGAAACAGAGTATGCAAATAACTACTGAAAGGATGTCTCAGTCTTCTGTGCCATAACCATGCTTCTCTTTCACTTGTTCCATGAGCTAGCATCACAGTTCCACTTGTAGTTAATTCATCGACGTAATACAACCCTTGTCTTTCAGTGCCACGCCTAATGATCGCTCCCGTCCTGATATCTTGTAAGATACAAAAGGTGGGTTGCATGATAACTGAGCAATTCAGCTCTTTTGTTACATGACTTATCGATAGGAGTTTATGTGATAGAGCTGGAACATAGAGACAATTAGAGAGCTTAAGTGTCGGTGAAATTTCAATAGTTCCCCCATTTCTTACATTCATTTTTTCTCCATTTGCCGTATGTATATATGATTTTGTTGGTTTAGTTGATGTAGCAAAATCTGATAAATCATAAGTCATAGTATTTGTGGCTCCACAATCAAATATCCATGACTGTTTTTGATTTATATTATAATTTTGAGTTGTGCTCATTGAGAAGGATCCATCTTCTTCATTAACTGTCGTTGCCGCCATCCCCCCAAGTCCAGTGGAATTTTTTCGATCAGTATCGGTGTTGGCAGCGGAGGCTTTGCCTCGTTCCAGTCCTCGATTCTTGTTGCCCTTCTTGTGGCCATCATTCCACCAATCGGGGTAGCCAATTAGCTCAAAACACTAATTTGTGGTATTCCTCGACATACAGCAATTACCACATGTTAGGTGAGTTTTGTTTTATTTAATGTCATTAGCCTTGACATGAAGGTTGAAAGTCTGTAGTTTGTCTCCTGACTTGGTAGCTTCTCCGGACATGGTAGCTTGAATCGAGGATTTGAATAGGTTATGCAGTATACGATGAGCAAACCTGCTCTGATACCATGATAAAAATTGATAAGAATTGAGAATTGTGTTTTTATTTTATTGATTGATAGATTTACAATGCAGAGAACAATCGCTATTTATACAAAACTACAATGGGCTTAAAAAGGGAAAACAATTATTGTGTGGCTATTACTCGTTGACCGAATATATTTGCTTGAATTAAGAAATATCTTTGCTTGAATTAAGGGATATGATGTAAATAACCATTAATTTTGTTGACCCCATTAAATTGTTTCATTTTAACAACTAGTTTATTTATCAAATTTCTATTTAGTAGATCGTATAAAACAATTGACACAATCAATGTAAAATGACAAATACGAAGCACAAATAAAATTACTTGAATTTAAAAAGGTCCTTTAGCAAGGTCCACAATGCAAATGTGAAAAACCAAATTATTTTTAATACTAGTTTGGATATTAATAAATGTGGGTCATAGTTTTTGAAGTATTTTATACAAAACTAATTTCATTTTACTAAAGTGGTAAATTATCGTTTAAAACTTTAGAATTTTATCTAAATTATCATATTACTCTTATCTGAATTTGAAGTTGAAGTTTTTAATGTAAAACATATTAATTAATTTGTTAAAAATAAAACTGACTAGAAAACGAGTTACTAAAATAATAAAATGAGTGTTTGTTTCGACTTTATATAACCAGGTTATGACTTATCTGGTTTTGAGCTAATGTTTCGCAAACTCATTTTGAAACTTTTCAGCTTATGTCAATTTATTATGTCGTAAATCTATTCTATAACCTATATAAAATAAACTTTTGAAAAACTAATCCTCCCCCAAAATTTCTAGAGAATGCCACCTGTATAATCATTTTAATCAACGGTTCCCATTAAAAACAAAAAACTCACCTTTAGTTCTAACAAAAAAAAAACCTAAAATACACCGACATCAACTTCTCACCTAAAAAAAATTCCTAACCCTAGATCTTTCAAACAAGAACAACCCATAAATTTTTTAAAATAAAATCGGTGAAGCTAGAAGAAACATTGTTTGAAGTTATAACTCAAAACACACAACGATATCACCATTAACAAAGCCACACAAAACCCACAAATCAATAATCCCCAATCTAATTCATCGATTATAACAATGAAATATGATTTTTTTCATTCAACTTTTCATTGATCCATTGTATGATAATCAACCTTTCAGACCAATTAGATGGTTTCGATTATCAACTATATTAAGGAACATTGATTTTTCAGGTATCTTTCTCAGTTAAAGAAATATTAATTTGTTCTCAGGGATTATTTGTTTGTGTTATCAAGCATGAAATTAGTTTTGATTCATTCTTTATGAAACCAGTTATCACTTATCAACGGTTTTAAAAAATTAAAAAGCCTATAATTTAGTAAAGTTTAAAAAATATTAAACATTCACAAATTAAACCGAAAATCCTTTTCACAATGTGTTGAAACATGTTTATCTTTGTTGGTATTGATTGAAAATGACACATCAGAAAAGGTATGTTAGCATGGTACTTCATGCAGGTTGCCCATTTGGAGCACATTGGACATTACTTGACCATTGAAAGGACAATAGTTTTTTGCTTTTCTTTTTTCTTTATCTGATGTATATTTATATATGGTGAAACTTAGATGGAATTTGTATTTTCAGGTTGTTCGTTTACAAGAAGACGTTCAACAAGTTCCTTGGCCCACTTACTCAGTCACTTCAGTAAGCAACTCCATATATAGGCCTTCATTTACCAAATTTGTTTTTTTTCTTCCAATCTCGACATCTTTGAATTGTAGAGATCCCTTTTAAACATTCTGAAAAATGATTAGCAGTTGACCAAAAGGATAGCTATTAATCTACAAGGCTTACTAATACTCATATGTTTCTGAATTTATAACCCCGAGCAATCTCTAAGGATCCCTTCCGTGGTGGCACCAACATTTCGGTGAGTGTTACATTAGTGAAATTTTGTAAAATATCTTATATATAATCTGAACATTTGATTTCCAAACAATTCTGATATGCATTGCCAAACAACCCTTTAACGCATTGCCAAATATGGGTAATAATGGGTCGGGTTGAAAATGACACATTTTTTTCTTTCTGTTTTCTTTTCTCCATAATCTATTTTTGTTTATTCCTATTCTTTTTTCTTCATAATAATTTATAAAACAAATTGGATTCATAATATTGTTTTAGATTTATATGTTGTGAAAACGATTATCTCACTTGACCAAATTTACGTAATAACAAAACTGCAACTGTTCTTATATTATTGCAGGAAAGACAGAGTATATCTATGTTCTTGTGATGGGGTCTGCACAGCTCGCTCTGGAGGTACAATAACCACAATCTTTGTTTTCTCACAGGTTATAAAGTTTTATTTCACTGTTCACAAGCAAGATGGCACCCTAAGTGTACTACTAAACCATATGACTGTCTTATGTCGTAAGTTTGTTTATGAATTGTCCATTATATAGTTGGAGTTGATTAAAGTTGCATATTCACCCTTTACTACTTTGAAATCGTTATTATGATTTTCATAAGAGTTTATAAGAAAAAGAGTTTTCTGCAAATATGCTCCCTGTGGTTTCCCTAAATTGCAGGTTTGCTCCCCAACTTTGAGAAAGTGCAGGCGGCCTCCCTGAAACCAAACCTTTGTTGCATTCAGCCTCCCTCGTTAGTAACTCTGTTAACTTTGCGTCGTTATCTCTTTGAAGTCAAGGGCATATTCGTCATTTCATTTCTTTTTATTCACATAATACTTTGATAGCATATATGCTCCCTGAGTATAACAACAATAAACCAACACACATTCACACACAAAGATCAAAATCCCCAATTTTTAAAAACACATAAACCCTAAATTTTCATTCACAAAGATGAACTGTTTTTGTGGAAATCCAACAGTTATTCGTACTTCATGGACCGACACAAATCCAGGACGGCGATTCGTTCTTGTTCTACCAAATATCTTCCAATTTCTCATGGGTTGATCCCCAATGTGTGTCTCGTACAATGGCTATCATCCCCGTTTGCTAAGAACAAGAATGCACTTCAATCATCTATGAATGCAATGGAGTCTAGAAATCGAAGGCTGAAGAATATGCTTGATTTGTAGTTGGCGGTGTTTTTTCTTGGTTTGCTACTTGATGTCACTGGTTTAGCTTGAATAGCTTATGTTTGAAAAGGCTTAATCTAAGTATTAAGTTAACACTTGAACGTATTAGACTCAAATGGAATAATGTAATGGTCAAGTAAATTTTCTCTTGAAAAGGAAGTCAAGATTTATATATGTGCAGTCAAGATTTCTCTTGATTCAAACAGTTTTTGCAATTTTTCTCTTAACACTTTAACATATATATGAAAGACTTCAAACTCAACATAGACTAGCAGCATAAGTCCAACATAACATAAACATAACATAATCTTACATTAACCAGACATAAACTTTAACCTAAGTCCAGGGATAACATAAACAGAGAAAAGACATCAACAAGCCACAACATACTACATCATCAATGTTTGGAAGGCCTCTTTCTTAGCTTTTCTTCAATGGCAGCCCAGGTTTTCTGATTGGCAACTCCGAAGTTATCCCTCCTTTTGAAGGTCTCGCTCTTGATGATTGGCCTTGCTGCTGCATGCTTGCCAATTGGAATGTACTTACCTAATGGGACCTCCTTTTCATCAGTTGTTGGACTATAGCTATCCCAGTAAGCATCATCTTCAAAATACTCTAAGATATCCACATAACCATACCACTTTACCAACTCTCTTGTTATATCTCCTTCCTTAAACCTCTTTGCAATATTTGCAGGTACTTCAGGCCTAGGCCTACCAACTGAACCAAATGGAGGAAGATGGGGCATTGAAGAGCCTTCATTTCCAGGTTCACTACCATCAATTTGAGCCTCAATAGAGCTACTTAGGTCAATAATTTCTGCCATTATGATAGTTAATATAAGTAGGGTTTGATGGAAAAAAGGTGAGCAGTTTACCAATGAAGGGGTGTTTGTTTTATAGGCGTTTTAGATAGTAGTTGGGGTAATAAATTGTGTGAATTTACTCCCTTCTACTACTCAACCACCTCAAATTAACCAAGTTAGTTCACAGTTTTGGGGTAATAAATTGGGTCAAAATAGTTAACAATTGGTCAAAATAGTTCATAATGGGTCAGAATAGTTCACAATGGGTCAGAATAGTTCACAATGGGTCAAAATAGTTCACAAATGGTATAACAAGTAAAATAACACCATGTTATAGATCAGCAAAATAACACCTAGTCTTACACAAACAATCCTTGGAACTAACTGTCTTAAAACAAGAAATTAAACAACAAGTTAACTAATCTTGGAACTGATATTAAAAGCATGAAATTCACTTTTCAGTAGTCAGTCTACTTGCAGACTTCTTTGTTCTTTTCAGGGGGGATCCAGTAGAAGCCTGTGTACCAGCATTACTTGTTCCACCTTTTGAAGCTTGTGAAGCTTGTGTTCCAGCAGCATTACTTGTTCCAGTAGAACCTTTTGATTTTCTTTTTGTTCCAGCAGCATTGCTTGTTCCACCTTGTGAAGCTTGTGTTCCAACTCTAGCAGCATTGATTGTTCCACCTTGTGAAGCTTATGGTCCAACTCCAGCAGCATTGCTTGTTCCACCTTCTGAAGGTTGTGTTCCAACTCCAGCAGCATTGCTTGTTCCACCTTGTGAAGCTTGTGGTCCAACTCCAGCAGCATTGCTTGTTCCACCTTCTGAAGGTTGTGTTCCAACTCCAGCAGCATTGCTTGTTCCACCTTGTGAAGGTTGTCTTCTATCACAACTTCTTTTATTATGTCCTGCTGCATGACACAAACTACATGTAACAGTTTTACCTTGCCTAGTTAGTTTGTTGCCCTTCACCATCACAATCTCTCCTTTACTCTTCTTTCTCTTCTTAGGTGGTCTCCCAATCTGTGGATGGATTTTTGGTGGAAGCAGAGTTGTTGGACAATCAAATTTAGACCACAATTCCCTACCATTGACTGGGTTAACCTTGTGGGAATAAACAGCCTTCCATGTTGCAAGTTTGTATGAGTCATGAACCCAATCCTCAGGAATGCCTACATCATTGCCATTGTCTGCCATATCATGTATTGCAGCAATGGCATGCTTACATGGTATGCCTGATATCTCCCACTTCCTACAAGAACAAGTCCTTTGATTTAAGTTAACAACATATTGTTCTTGGAGATAACCTTTAACCTGGTATTGATCAGCACCATTCCAATCCACAATACACTCACTGGAAGCTTCCTTAATAATATCAAAAACTCTAGCAACAGCAGGAGTCAGTGGACCATCACATTTTTCAATTATCTTTTGGACAACAACAATCCTCTTCATTAGATATTCCCTCACATGTTCTAAGGCAGTAATGATAGGACTATCCCTAGCTTCTAACAACTGTCTGTTGAAGACCTCACAAATATTGTTTATTAACAGGTCACAATGAGCTCTACCTACAATTATGATTAAATGATATGTATTAGACAATATTATAAGCTAAGATATGAATATGTTTAAAAAGTTAAGTGTTAGAAAACATACCAGAGAAGTATGCCCTGCTCCAATGTTCAGCAGGAATCTGTTTTAACCATTCATATGCTTTCTTATTGAAATCTTTCAACTCTTGCATATTCTTTTCAAACAGAACAGTGGTTGTGGATGATGCACACTTCCATAGCATTTCCTTGTACTCTGACTCCTTTCCAAGAATTAGGTTCATGTTTTCATAAATGTGCCTAACACAGTACCTGTGCTCAGCATGTGGAAACAACTTTTCAAGTGCTGGTAATAGACCCTAAAACAAAAGTTAATTAAGTTAGTAATACTTCAAATGCATTTTAAATATCAAAATTAGTTTATTGGATAATACCTTTTGCCTGTCTGTGATGAATGTGAAATTGGAATTGCTGTATAGATCAAAATCATCACCTAGACATTTTAAGAACCAAGTCCAAGAATATTGGTTCTCTGATTCTACTATACCATATGCAACAGGGTAGATGCCATTATTAGCATCCACACCCACTGCTGTCAGCATTTGTCCTGGATTAACGTCCTCTCATGAATGCACCATCCAAACCAAGCAACTCCCTACCACCTTCTCTAAATCCCTTTTTCAAAGCACCCAAGCACACATATATTCTCCTGAACAGTCTTGTTGGAGATTCAGGATCCTCTTCACCATACACATCTATTTTGACAGTAGTATATGGGTTACATCTCTTTAGCTCCATAACATAGTCCCTCAATAAAGCATATTGTATCTTCCACAATCTCCTCTCAAGGAAAAAAATGTTCCCTTAGCCTTGGCCTAAATGCTTGCCCCTAGAAACAGAAAATGAAACTTTTTGTTGCATCTGTTCTTGAATTTGCTTTAATAGGCATGTTAGGGTTCATTATGATTAGATCTGTGATGTGTTTTGAAAGGAAAGTTGAGGTACAGTATTTGATTTTTCTGGATTGCAAGCAATGATGCTCATCCTTGAAGGTTTTTATGAACCACTTTCCTTTATCTCCTTTTGATAAATACAACAACCAAGGACAAGTAATTTTGTCTTCTTCTGCATCCTCATTTACTATCTTACCCTTAACAGCATTGTCCACATTAGGTCCTGGAACTTTATAAGTTACCAAATTCTTGCAAGGAACTACACCATTACAAACCACCCTTATTCTAATAGGATCATTCTCAAAGAAATGCAAGTTCCCTACTCTCAACGATGAGTTCTAATCAAATCCTTTGACTACATCCCTATTTGCAAATTCTTTTCCTATATAGAACTTAGAGGATGAGTGTTTTTTTTTTAATTTTCTAAGCCCCAACCTCCTATCATTTTCTGGCACATCCTCTAGATCACTTTCTAGTGAATCAAATTCTAAAACCTCTATATTATCTTCTGTAAGATTCACCTTAGGTGCCACAGGGATCATATTGCCATCAGTGCCTGTACTTGCATCTTCTACTTGAAAATTAAAGTAACCCATGTTAACTTCCACTTCCTGAACTACATGTTCCTCATCTTCAAAGTCATTGTCAGACTCACTAGCACTATCAGAACCACTTTCACTTTCTTCATTCTTCTCAACAATTTCAACATACACATCCATAACCTTATGCTTTTTAACATAACCTAGGAACCTTCTATAGTCACTTTCACTGACCAAAAGGGTTTTAACCCCACATCTATAACTTTTAAGCTGGTATTTTATTACCAATATAGCACTTCATCTTCTCATATTCTTATTCCTAAACTGTTAATAACAGAATTCAAAACAAACATCCGTAAATGTCCCTATTTACATAATCAACAAAGCAGTCTCCCCTTTCAATGTACTCCTTTTTTTGGACCATCATTAAACTTTCCATAGTAGGTGACACTTATTGGTAAAAAATATAAATTTGTTCTTGGAGATAACCTTTAACCTGGTATTGATCAGCACCATTCCAATCCACAATACACTCACTGGAAGCTTCCTTAAGAATAACAATGCACATAAGAACAACACGTTAAACATCAAGATCAAACAACGAATGTGATCACTCACCATAAACATCAAGATCAAATGTATCCCCTTCAGGCTTTATAAAGAAATCTTGTACAAGATCATCCATAATGTTGCTCCTTCAGGCCTTATAAAGAAATCTTGTCAGGTTATGATGCGACACAAAGAACCCTAGGGAGGGTAACTGAAGAGAACAGAGTAGTTGGGGAGTTTTGAGAATGAAATAAAAAATGGAGTTTGCCTTTTTTAATAAACGGGTAAGCAAAGGGTCGGGTTAGGGTGTTGGGTATTGGGTGGGTTTATTATATAAAAAGAAATGAAATGATGAATATGCCCTTGACTTCAAAAGACACCTTAACAGAGTTACTAACGAGGGAGGCTGAATGCAACAAAGGTTTGGTTTCAGGGAGGCCGCCTGCACTTTCTCAAAGTTGGGGAGCAAACCTGCAATTTAGGGAAACCACAGGGAGCATATTTGCAGAAAACTCTAAAAATATTAATATATGTGAAAATGGAGTATCACATCTTTGCTTTCATGGCCATAACTTTATTTTGTGAGAATCCAAGAAATATATTTTTCAGTTCATAATACTTTGTAGCTTAAATATTTTTATGGGTCAATTACACCTTTGGTTCTTGAACTGAGTCGCGTTTGCCCGTTTAGTCCTTAGATAACGGGGACTTTTGTACGTGGTCCTTATTGGCGACTGTTGATGCATGTTTGGTCTCTGGAGTTAGGGTGAGCAGAAACCGCACCGCAAACCGCACCAAAACCGCAAAAACCGCATTGCAAAAATCGCACCACGACAAAAACCGGTGGATCGGTTTCTAAAAATAAGAAAACCCGAATTTGCGGTGCGGTTTCGGTTTTACCCGTAAATCCGCACCACTATACCCGAACCGCACCGCAATTGCTATAAATAATAAATTTAATAAAAATATTTCAAATTTTTACTAATTATCTCTCAAAAATTGAAACGCATGGCTTTTAAAAAGGCGGGGTTTCTTTGGGCTAAAAAGTATAAAGTAGATTTAGGAGTGTGGTGCAGATGCGGTGTATTTACAGTTTTATCAGTTTTATATTTTTCGTTTTACTAATTAAGTGTTTATATTTTCAGTTTTATCTCACATGAATATAATTATAATAGTGTATTTACATTAAGCCCAAAATTACTATTTGGTTCAAGCCCAAAATTTTTATTGGGTTCAAGCCCAAAATTAAAAAATGGTCATATGTGGTGTGGTGCGGTTAAAACCCGAAAATCCGCATTTGAAAACCGCAAAACCGAAACCGCAGGATCTGCATGGTGCGGTTTATACTTTTATAGAATCCGCAATTGCGGATGCGGTGTGGTTTTTGCCAGAATCCGCACCATGCTCACCCCTATCTGGAGCCCCGCTATACGTAAGGGCGATTATTTTCGTCGTTATCCTAACCACGTCGCCCTTCCACTAAATGGCCGTACAATCGTCTTTTCGGTATAAATTTTGATTACATCGTTGGTCCCTAAGAACTTAGTTAATACAGTAAACATTACTGTTCAATTTTTTTGTCTTTTTGCGATTGAACGATTGGCCCCTGAGCTGTTTTTCTCCTGGCCTTTATCTGTTTTTTCCCGCCATTTTTCTTTTCCAATTTAGTCAACTTGTAATTTATGTACCCTTAGTCGTGATTTAGCAACCAACTCATATAGTTACAACATTGATTCACCCGTAAGTGTAAAACTTAAAAAAAACATTGGGTCTTCTTTTGGACACCCATGTTGACTAGTAAAAGTAAAATTAAAAATACATATTACTTGAACAATCAAAAGCATACAATGTTAACTAAACTGAACCAGCCTTTGGACAAACCCGAAATACCTAACGGTGTCATTCTAATAGCAAATTCAAACAAACATTACATAAAGACGAATAATCACACACTTGCAAAAGGCGGATATGAAATCGATAACGTTTTGATCAATCTTAAAAAGGGTGAATGTAGCTCTCATCATCATGGGTTATCATTCAAGTTTGATTAGAATTCATATCATAGAAGCTCATGGAGGAGTCTTTTGTTTATATGGTTGCATTATACTACCTTCCAGATATAGTTATCTTCCAAAAAGGAATCCCATTTCCTTTTATCCAAAATAATGCTCTAAACAGTGGGCCGAATCGACTATTCTTCGGGAAGTAGAGTCATAAAGTCATAAGTATCATCTCTACAAACAAGAAGCAAACACCCACGCGACTCCAACAATTTCCCTTCTAGATGCAACATGTGAGGTATTTGTATGAGTATTAACATTGGATCCATATAGCTATAAGACTCGAGGAAGTTCATTCCCCAATGCAAGCCTTGAGGGATTTGTGTGTGTAACACCCCCAAAATCTGGTAACGCAGCGGAAAGGTAACATTGGGGTGCTACTTCAGGGCACAAAACACAAGTCACAAAAACGACCTCAAAAGAGACGTTTAATAAAATGTCACATTCAATTTAATTAAAAATGTCAGAGTTAAATAGGTTCCATTTATAATGTATTAGAAAACATTGTCAAAACGTTTGTCAAATAGTATTCAAGTTATTAAGCCTTCAAAAATATATATCCGCGCGACTCGAATGCTCCCAATGCTCCACTGGCAAAATAGTAACCTGAAAATACATGCTAAAACGTCAACAATAATGTTGGTGAATTCATAGGTTTAAGTAAAAAGCAATATTGAAATAATTTAAGAAATATTTCAGAAGAAAAGTAGCGTTACAACATTTAAAAGTGTTATTTCTGATATCCATCCGAATACAAGTAGTGATCAGTTAAATCAAGAATTATTTAAAAGTGGGGACCACAAGATCGATTAATGGTGGACTAAGTACTTTTCGAGTCCAAAACAAGTGATGTAGACAAGAGAAACACATTCATCAAGTTAGTTTATATTATTGCTCTAAGCTCATGACACCGAAAAAATAAACCCTTAACGAACTTCATTCATAGATTGGGAATGCCCCATATAAATGTCGGATGTTCTGCCAACACTACTAGAAAGTAATACCTCTCAAATGTTCAATGCCACCATATTCAGCTTGTGACACTCCAAGAAGGTTGGGGATTGTCAATCTCCGATAAAATCTATCACAATCACTGCGATCTCTGACATAGCAACTAAGGTTCAGTAAACAGGGGACTTAAGTGGCAGAGAAGGTACTTAGGCATTAATAATCAGGCATTAATCTGGATAGCATACACTTGAAAAAACACTTGTGTCCGTAGTAAAACAATCATGTTAAAAATTCACGGTTTCAAATATTTGGTATTTAACGATCTCAAATCACTGTAGTAACAATATTGAGCTTTAGTAAAAATAGTCTTGTAACGTTACTGTAGTAGAAATCTATAAGTTCACTTAGTAAAACGAGCATGTATTCCCCTCGCGAGTTTATAAAACATTGAAAAGATTGAAATGCGAGTGACTATGAACTCACAAAGTATGAAAGGTAATTGTATTGTATTGTAAAATAACAAGTTCTGGTAAACGAGCATGTATTCCCTCGCGGGTTTTTAAAAACATTGAAAAGATTGAATTGACGAGTTTTATGAACTCACAATGTATGGAAAGGTAATTGTATTGTAGTAAATATACAAGTTTTGTAACGAGCATGTTTTTCCCCTCGCCGGTTTTATAAAACAATTGAAAAGCATTGAAATGCAGAGACTTATGAACTCACCTTGAGTGAGCAAATGACAGTGTATCACAAAATACATGCGTTCACGCAAATCGTCGGAAGGCATCCTATTTAATTTATAGGTCGTATAAGTTAACTAATCACATTGAGTAATCTCTATATGCAAACGTCTATTTAGCTTAATCACCATCTAATGTTTGACGTAAAAATATATTTTTAATTGTAAAACGTTTATAAATATCTGAATAATATAATTATAGTTATTCCTAGTAGGAATAGGGTATTAGTTACTCCTGGTAGTGTTTTAGTTACTCTGGTAGTGTTATTACTATGGGAGTATGTTAGTTACTCCTAGTGGTAGTGCTATTTCTACTGACATAGTATATTAGTTTACTCTCTGTAGTGTTATAGTTTATTTATAAGTCATGACCAGTCTGTAATGACCCAACTAAATCACATTTCATGACTCGGTTTCTACAAGAGAATTTATGCGAAGACGATATTTTGAAAAACTTTTCCAGTTCTGTCGGAACCGAAACTCGACCCGTAATAGGCGAAAAAGCACTCGCTCAGATCTGATGCAGTGTATTAATTACCAAAAGCCAGATTTTGCCCCGCTTAGGACCGTTATCACTGCTTTAGACTTAAAGAACCTCGCGGGGATGTAAAACGACCCTCACCCGACACGACTTTCATGTTTCGGTCCCGGAAAGAACCGAAAACGGACTCGAAAGTGCAGCTAATATATCACTTAACATCATGACAGATGAAACACTAACTTAAACAAATGCTGGATTTTTATACACTCGATATATATTACCTCGTTTTTGTGGCTCTTACTTATTTCGTTCTAATATACGTTGGACAAGTTTCTTACCTTTTCGGAATCGTCGTGAATCATACTACTTATAAAAATATAAAATATGTGTTATATTTTACGAATTTTGGTAAGATTCTTTGAGTGACCTTGTTGAATCAATTTTTAACCTTGCTTTTTTACCTTACTACTTTTGGAGTTAATTCATTTTTACACCAACTTAATATGGTACCAATAATTTCTCTCACTTTTAACATATATATTAGCAATATCTAAAACAAACATATTAGTGTGCTAAATGAGCATTTACATGTAAAAACTCCATTTAATGTATAAAAAATCCCCCATACATAGGTGATTCAAGCTTTAATATGAAACTTAACTATGCATATATGATTTGATAAGTACTTAAGGTTCTTAGATGACCTATATGGTGCTTGTTGATGATGTTCAATGTAATTCTAAAACCCTTGTTTAAGATAAAAATCCAAAGCTTGCACAATTGAAATCCCTAGTTTTCCTTGGTGAAACCCTAACTATCCTTTTACTTGATAATCACTTGAATATGGTTAGCCAATGCTTGGGATCACCTTATAGATTATTTAGGATGGGGAGTTTCTGTTGTGTGTAGGAGGTATGGGTGTATAAACATTTTGTATGGGTTTTGGTTAGGGGACTTGTGGTATGAGTAGCATATAGAGATGGAGAGGGGTGGGTTTTTTTTTTTTGTTGATTTTCTTGCTATGTTTCATGTGTATGGTATCTTTCTAGTTACTTGCACCGTATTTGTGATGTTCTTGGTCAAAAATTTTACCATAGTGTTAAACAAAAATACCTGGGGTTTTTGGGATGTGGTTTTCATGTTCTTGTGTCAAATGAACATGGTATGCAATGTTTAATGGAGATTAGGATGTACAAGACTATTGGAATGAATTTTTATTATTTAATGAACTCATAAACGTTATGATCATCTTCAAAAGGCGGAATGAGCTCATCATCATCATGGTTATCATCAAGTTGATTAGATCTCATATCATAGATCTCATTGAGAGTCTTTGATAATATGGTGCATTGTACAACCTTTCTAGATAAGTTAATCACCCAAAAAGAATCCCCTTTCCTTTCTCCTAAAATAATGCTCTAAACAGTGGGTCGAATCGACTATTCTTCAGGAAGTGGAGTCATAAAGTCATCAGTATCATCTCTACAAACAAGAAGCAAACACCCACGCGACTCCAACAATTTCCCTTCTAGATGCAACATGTAAGGTATTTGTATGAGTATTAACATTGGATCCATATAGCTATAAGACTCGAGGAAGTTCATTCCCCAATGCAAGCCTTGAGGGATTTGTGTGGTTGTTATAATTTGATGCTCATGGTCTTCAATATTTAATTTGTAATACCTAAGCTGCCTATTCTCAGTTTCTAGCCAATGGAAGGCATCATTCCAATAGATTGCATTTTCAAAATGATCAAAGTTGGAGTAGTTAAAACAGTCCCTAAACAAGTCTCCAATTGCCTGTCTCTGAAGAGTAAATTTTTATGTCAATGTCACAAGATGTGCGTCAAGCATGCACCACTTTGTAGTAAAGTAATATTGTAGGATCAAAATCCATTCTCAATCCATCACTTTCATAAAAAGGTAAATCATCAAGTGAGCAATCTGGAAGAGGAAGCCTTTTAGACAGATTAATGGATGGATTATTGATAACGCTCAAATTGAGTATGTTTTTAGTAGCGTTATCCGTACTTTTGTATAAGTTATTTGGCTATTTTTAATAGTTTTATTACTTAATTGTACCAAAGTGTATTTGCAAGTTTATTTGTAGCCAAGTATAGGAAGAGCAAGGAAAAGAAGAAGAAATGACGAAGAAACAAAGTTTTATACAAGTACGAAGAATCCCAAAATCAAGATCAAGCTCAGAAGCACTTCAAGAATAAAAAGACCAACCATTCAAGCTTACAAGTTCCAAGATAGAGCTTAATTGAAGTTATGATAAAGTATAATGATCCATGACCCAGCACAACTCAAACGAGAAGCTTAAACGCAAAATCAAGAAACTTGTATATGGGGACATGTGGCCAGCCGCCCGGCAGAAGCAACGAATGATCAAGAAGCTCCATGAATGATCAAGAAGGATCTAGACCTTTTCTCCCTGGCATTTGATGATTCTTTGGCTCCAAGAAAACCATTTATGACCCCATGCCTTCCTAGTAGTATAAATAGAGGTATTTGGCTAATGTTTTTCATCATCCAATAAATCTCACCAACTATTCTTTCTAATAAATCATCTCCACTCTCTCTCAAAGCCATAAACCTTTCTTAGAAACCCAGAAAAATCCCAAAAGTTAAAAGGAGAAAGAAACCATCTTAGGAGGTCAAGAATATCAAGAATTCACCACTGTTCTTCAAGGCATCAAAGCCTCATCTCTTGTAATCTTTTACAACTATTGTAAGACCTTTTAATCATGTTTCTTAAT
>BQNB010072465.1:8336-30278 GCA_026074375.1 Tanacetum coccineum
CAAGGATACAAAATGCCCTAAATTGTATGTGCTTATACATCGATGTTGAGGAGCACGATTTAGGGGATCTTGGTGAACCCGCTAACTATGAAGCTGCATTGTTAGACACTGAGTCTGATAAATGGTTGAATTCTATGAATGTGGAAATGCAATCCATGAAAGACAACGAAGTTTGGGACTTAGTTGATCTTCCTCCCAACGGCAAGACCGTTGGTGGTAAATGGCTCTTCAAGAAGAAGACCGACATGGATGGAGTTGTACACACCTATAAAGCTCATATTGTGGCGAAGGGCTATACTCAAACCCCATGGATTGATTATGAGGAAACCTTTTCTCCTATTGCAGACATTAGAGCTATTAGGATTCTTATAGCCATAGCCGCGTTTTATGACTATAAGATTTGACAAATAGATGTCAAAACTGCCTTCCTCAATGGATATCTCTTTGAAGAGGTTTACATAGAGCAACCTGAAGGTTTTGTCAATCCAAAATATCCAAATCAAGTATGCAAGCTGAAGCGTTTCATTTATGGGCTTAAGCAAGCATCAAGGCAATGAAATAAACGATTTGATGATGAAATAAAGAAATTTGGTTTCACTTAAAATCGTGATGAGCCATGTGTATATCTAAAAGCTAGTGGGAGTAATGTCACTTTCCTAATCTTGTATGTCGATGACATATTGATCATGGGAAATCACATTCCAATGTTACAAGATGTAAAATCCTACCTTGGAAGGTGTTTTGCTATGAAATATTTAGGTGAAGCTGCATATATTCTTGGAATCAATATCTACAGAGATAGATCAGGACGATTAATTAGTTTGTGTCAAAGTGCTTATATCAAAAAAATCTTAAAGCCGTATCACATGGAGAATTCCAAACGTGGAAGTATCCCTATGCAAGAAAAGCTTAGATTGAGTAAATTATAAGGTGCTTTAACTCCTGCTGAATTGAAGCGCATGCAAAATGTTCTATATGCCTCGGTTGTGAGTTTAATTATGTATGCTGTGAGATGTACTCGCCCTGATGTTGCGTTCGCTCAGAACATAACAAGTCGATTTCAACAGAATCTAGGTGATATTCTTTGGACTACTATTAAGAACATTTTGAAGTATCTCAGGAATACTAAGGACATGTTTCTAGTTTACAAAGGTGATATAAAATGAGAGTTCAGGGTTTCTTGCTACACTGATGCTGGATATCTGACGGATGCTGATGACCTCAAGTCTTAGACTGGATATGTGTTCATTTTAAATGAAGGTGCTGTTGATTGGAAGATTGCCAAGCAAAGCATTTTCGCTACTTCATCTGTAGAAGCTGAGTATATTGATGCCTATGATGCTTCTAATGAAGCCGTTTAGGTTATGGAATTCATTTATGGGTTTGGTGTTGTTCCCATAATTAAAGAACCCATAAATATGTATTGTGATAATACTAGAGCAATTACCATAGCTAACGAATCAGGAATCACTAAAGGTGCTAGACATTTTCATGCCAAAGTTCACTACCTTCGTGAAGTTATTGAATTTGGTGACATAAACTTAGAAAAAGTTCACACTTATGAAAACTTAGCTGATCCTTTTACTAAGGCTTTAGCTTTTCCAAAGCATTCAGAATATACTAGGAATATTGGAATGCTTCCAGCTAGTAGTTTCATGCAAGTCTGTGATTATTAGTTATTTGGATAATTGAGATTGTAAGACAATTTTATTTTCTGATGAATAAATATACGAGGTATTTGTTATCATTCATATAACAATTGTTTATCCTATATTTGCATATTCAATCCTTGAATGATTTATCATTATAAATATGTCCATTGTCAGTTAACAATATGGGAGTATTGTTACATAAGGCAAATGTGAGTTTTGGTTATATTCTTTAAATATATGGATGGTTCTCGCCAAACTCATATGTTATTCACAAGGGATGCATATTGGACACCCCAACCTTCAAAAATTACTTTATAGATCCGTTGTCATAAGTAGAATTTCAAAAATGGTTAGTTAAGTCATCCTTAGACTTGATAATACAAACAAGTTCTGGTATGTGTGGATATCACTTTTTAATTCTAAATCAAACGATGTCCTGAAAATGGTAGTTATAAAGACTATTATTGGAAGTGATGTGAAGCAGCATTCACAACACTTGTATTCAACAAGAATTTATTCCTCCACTTGATGTGCAGAATGATACCTTGGCGCCTCTCCAGAATTAATCAAATAATTGTTTGGCCGAACCCAAAGGGTAATTCAAGATGATTCTTGATTACATTTGGTATATCTGAATTAAGTTCTATAACGAGAATATAAATGGTTAAACTATATGGAATGAGTTAGGATCCATATCCATGGTTTAACAGTATTTGAACAAAGGGGTGATTATAGCAAGAGATACATAACCATGCTACTGAGAATGTTTTTGAAACTTGATCTTAGACATTTCTAGTTTTAAAAACGAATGTGAGTGTTGCTAGACATTTCCATCGTTAGTATATGGGCAGTCTGCTACTCCAACTCCCAAGTGGGAGATGTTGGATTATGGTACATGGATAAGCACCTATACAACTAGAAATGTGTGAGCCTATTAGGGGCACACACGTTAAAACATTTAGAGTGCGTTTGTTACTTCATGTTACGTTTCTAAAGTAAACCGTTTGGACCAAAAACGACTAGACAAGAATCCTATGGTGTCCTAACTAGCTAGCCGGCCATAAGGAAGGTTCTAGGAGGTGTCTAGGTTCATTGGACCTAAGTGATAAGGAGGAGGATGTATGTGATAAGGCTTGAGAGTGTTGTGATAAGGTTTAAACTCAAGGGTTTTATTCTTATCACAATTAGGATATAAAGGCTATAAAAGGACCTCATCCCTGGCTTTCTTAGTGGTCGAAGATATCACACACTCTCTCCAAAAGCTGCCATTCCTTCTCCTTAACACAAAATAGCCAAAATCAAAACCCTAATCAAGGTTCTTTGATTTTCGATTCACTCTAAACCCTCCTGTCCATTTTTGGTTAACCTTTAAAGGGTTTTCCAAGTGTGGTTTGATCCCAGGTCTAGTACAAGAGGTATAAGACGTTGGTTTACAAGTTGTCCAGGGTGTGACAACTATTAAAAATAACTAGGGCTCGTTTTCAGTGATTTTTGGTGGTACTGTAGCACCGAATTCGGTGAAACCCTAGGCTTCACTTTCTGATTTTTGGTACTTGATACAAGAGTGGTATTTGAGACTTTATTCAGAGGTGTTTGGTATACAAGAGTTATTTAGGTTATACGTGAAGTTGGACTAGCATCTGGGCGTGCTTGTTGACGTGTTTGTGTGAGTTCTCATAGAAGTGGAAACTTATCCACTTACTTTCATTTGTTGTTGACTTCAAGGGTTAGTTTCATATGTTCCCTTTTGTTTATTTATTGTGTGTTAATTATGTGCACCTTACTTGATCCATATCTGCTGCGTACTCGTAGTGTTAATGGTTAACATGTTTTTAAATCCTAACACTAGTGTCCATTGCATCATTCCAAACAACATGCGTAAATGCTATATTCCATTCAAACATGACAACCAAATAGATTAATAGAATAGTAATGACTCATTAATGTACTATGCCATTCCATTACATCGTTGATTATATTCCTTTTATTAGTCCATTATAGTAATGTTGATTAGAAAACTAAAAAAATTTAGGTTTACTCCAAACTATATGATATCTATAACTTATATATGGGGCTAACTATGACTGGTTTAATATGAAATAGTGACTCAACGCCACCTCAACGATGACATGGCACTCATAAATGATGACATGGCACCCACAATTTAATAATTTTTTATAATTTTCAAATTTTTATTTTTTTGATATTTATAATTTTTCAGATTTTCTTATATTTTCAAAATTTTTATAAAATTTAGTGCACAATTCAAATAATTTTCGAATTTATTTCAAAAATTAAGTACATAGCAAGGTTTGAACTCATGACCTATTGTTAACATGCAACAATCTTAACCAACTGAGCCAAATCATTATTTTTGTTTTACTATTCAAAACTATAATAATATCTTCTAAAAAATCATGTTGATATCTTTTAATTTTTTCAAAAATATATCAAGATATGCTCCCTAATTATATATGAAGATATTCCCTAATTATTTGCCATATTAATCAAAATCCATAAAATATATATTCCCTATCACATATTAATCAAAATCCATAAAATATATCAAGATACCCTAATATAAACAAACCGTAATACTCAACCATTTTTTCATCATCACAAACCCTAATATCATTCATTTACCCATGTGGTTTTTTGTGTTCTATATGCATGGAGCTATCCATGTAACACGAATCATTAATAATGATCAAGGTAATTTGACTTTTTTTTGTCACTGTAGTAGAGATGCAGAAGCTTAAGAACTAGGAAAGTACACCATTTTGTAGTTTAACCTAACCATTTTGTAGTTTAACCTAACCATGCACATGCACTATACACTTTATAACAACTGCTTAATGCTCAACTTAGTACCAATCGCATGTCATATTTGTTCCCAGTGAGTATATACTTGCTCTTTTATATACTTGCTCTTTTATAAAATTGTTATATGCGCACACAAGGTTTGAATTGTAACGTAATCGAAGAGGGTGTGTAAAAGAATCAATTGTGTCATGTTGTGTGTATGCTTATGGCCCGGAAGCATAACATCTTTTTATAAGCATGTTACTAACCAGGCTTAATACTTTTCCTTTAATTTCATGCACGTTTTCTACTAATTAACTTTCTTGGAGGCTGGATAGCTAATAGTCTGATACACTCGTGAGCAAAGGATGGTTTGTCACCACAGTTCGAAAGGTAATTGCAGAAAGATATATTCATTTTTGTTCTTTCTGATGTTATTAATATTAACTATTCTTTTACCTCATACTCAGGTGATGCAGTCAATTGGTTTTCTTGGACCTGCATTTTTCTTATCTCAACTGAGTCATGTTGACTCCACTGCAATGGCTGTCTTTTGCATGGCGTGTAATAAGGTCTGTGCTCAATTATTTATGATTCCGGTTACATTTTAAAGTTGTTATTCTTTTTAATATGTTACAACTAAATTGTTATCTAGTAATAAAAACATGAGTTTACATTACGTGACTTCTTATTCAGTCTTTGACCAAGCCATAAATAGAGTTACACTGCATCTAAATGGACAACTTAAGGTTTTCAAGTGCAAACCACTAAGATTGTTACCTTGATGTCGTCTCACTTGATGTTAAGTTTCAACGTCCAGGAGTTCAAGCTGTTATTTCATTGATGGCAATGGTACCTTTGCTATTAAACATCAATGAGTGGCAATGGTACGAACGTCTTGTCACTTTTAAAGTTTAAGTTTTATATTTTCTGGTCACCATTTCTGATTAACATAACCAGTTTGAGCCTTTACAGAACTAATTACTCATCACCAGTTTCAAAATTTTGATATTATACATTTTGTACAAAAGTGATCATTTTGTATAGCATAACCAACTTGAGACTTAGAGAAAAAGAAAAACATAACCAACATGAGATCACTCTGAAGTGACACCCTTATTTATAATGAACATTGCATAGTGTATCCACATTCAATCATTTTGTTGTGATGACCACGTTTTCTTCATATACACCCCCTTTAATGTGGATCACATGCCGCCCTTGATAATCCTTTGGCAACGCTTCGAGTGCCTTAGAAATGGTTAAAAAATTCCCCAAACATATGACTTCAGTTAAGAGATAAACCCAAAGAATCAGAACAAAAGTATCCACATATGAGGTAATATTTCCAATCATGGTTTTTGAGCTCTCTTAACCAACAGATAATGTCTAATTTTATGTTTTGATTATAGGAAATCAAGAAACATCTTGAGAAGCGGGATGACATGATAAAAACAGTGTCCATACATGATATTGGTTTTGTGACTTTTAAGTTATCATGGAAATGGATGGCCAAGGTACTTTTCTTTGCCACTGTTTTGAACAGTTTTCACCTATATTCTTTTTTGTCTAGATGCAGAGCATTCATAAGATGCTAAGAGATGGTATAGACTCATGGGCACCAAAACTTTATCTAGGAAAGGTGATGATAAACTCTACGTCATTGGTAATGATATAGCAGAGGGAACACGTTTAGCTTGGTTTCGACGATCTTATATTATAAACACGCTAATTCATATGCTCAAGTATAATAAAGCTGATGTCACTGTCTTTAATGAATATCCTCAGGTATATATGCAGTTGTTTCAATGTTTCTTATATTTACATCTATTTATATTCAATGAAATTACATTTTGAGAAATAAATAGCCATATTCTGTTGTTTATGAGCTTAATAATTCTGTTTCTTTCAGGAGGATGACAAGCATAAAGCTCAGTGCAAAGTGAAAAAATGCTTTTCGATTGAAGAAAGAGATGGAAATGTGACGATATCTGTTGTACCTGAAGGAGAACGCAAACCTTTTATTCGTAGGAAGAAAAGGATGAGAGTCTTCGGCAATCGATTCTAATATCTCATCAATTGAATAGACTCCTTTGGCGTTTAACATGTCAAATGCCATTCTAAAATTAACACAAACCGGAGACACCGGGGAGTTTCAGAAGATTCGTGACCATTCTACTTGAATCTATGTTCTCTACTGCAGAAAGGACTTGGAGAGGTTGCAATATCATCTAACTCTGCAGTTACTCATCCACAGGTTCGGTTAAATATTTGAATTTCCATACACAATGTGAATTAAAAATGCTTTTCAAAATTTAATCTACATGAAAGAAGAACTTGCAATTTTTTTATGAATCTCCATGTTATCAATGTTGCAGGATGGACCAGATTTCATGGCAGAGGATGCAAGATTGTTGAATTATCCGTTCCCGTACCTTTATGATCATGTAAGCTTATCTCAGCCGCTATGGGCTGCAATTCAGCCCAATTGGACTTGACACTCGCAGTTATTAAGCCAAACTCACACACGCCTCTTATCTAAACAAATTTCTGAAACGAGCCCGCCCGTCGGGCGGGTTACGAAACTAGTATATATATATATATATATATAATAACTATGATTTATACAGTAGGCGCCACCTCAAAGATGACATGGCACTTACAAATTATTAAAATTCGGAATTAGGTCCAAATATAAGTTAATGACAAATTATATATATGTATATGAGTATATCTATATATAACTTACATATACGGGGTTAACTATGAGTGTATAAATATGATTTATACAGTAGGCGTCACCTCAAAGATGACATGACACTCACAAATTATTACAATGGCACTCACAAATTATTACAATTCGGAATTAGGTCCAAAAATAAGTTAATGACAAGGATTGAACTCATGACCTATAGTTTAAATGCAATAAATATACCAACTAAGCCAAACCACCAATTAAATGCAATATCATATACCAACTAAACCACCAATTATGTTTTACTATCCAAAACAATAACAATATATTCTAAAAAACATATCTTTATAATTTTCAAAAATATTTTAGGATATATACTCATTAATTAATTATAGAGTAAATTGCAAAAATCATCCTCGTGGTTTGTAGTTTGTGACACTAATCATCCCTACATGATAATATTGGCACTAATCATCCTTGAGTGGCTAAATGTCCGGCAAAAATCATCCTTATTAGGGATGATTTTTGCAAAAAGTTTAACAAAAAAGTTTTGCCAAAATCAACCCTTTAGGGTTGATTTTGTTGAATGTTTCACACTCAGGGATGGATTAGTGGCCATTGTATCAGCTAGGGATGATTAGTCACCAACAAACTATAACCACAGAGACGATTTTTGCATTTTACTCTTCATTATCCCCCACCCCCATTATTTATCAATTCCGAACTTGTTATAGCTACGATAATACGAATTAATTCTTAATTCTTATAACATGAAAAATCAACAACGCCAACGTTAAAGTTTCGAGCGGGCAGATTCTTATTACGTAATACCTCCTCCTTTTTTTGTTTTAAACACAGATGTTATACGCATGGTGTTGCTATAGAAATATAAACCTTTGGAATGAAAATAGTTCATTACTTGCATAGAGGGGCGGAGCTACGGAGGGGGCACGGGGGGCATGTGCCCCCTCCAAACTTTCCGGCGTACTGTATTTTTTCGAAGATTCTCGTGTTTGTCTTCATTTTGCCCCCCTTACAAATAATTTCTTCGTGGATAACTCCGATTCTGGTGAGTTTCTGAAACAGATTTGGGATACACAAAGAAACTTGAAATTGCAGATGCAAGATTTGTTTTGGAGGAAGAAGAAGATGTGTACTAGGAGAGATAGATGGGAAGAATAAAAAAATCATATATGTCGTGTAGGGTTAGATTACCATCGTGGGTGGTATAGAGTTGACCAATGGATAAAAGGTTCTCTTTAAAAAATAATTATAAAGATATACCATTTAATGTCAAGTATAATAATTTTTCAACATCTTGTAATACCTTTTAGCAATTATTAAGTATGATATAGTTTGTCTGTACAAGTTTACTACGTAATTTTCTTTGAATGTTTTGATGTTTTTTTGATATTTGTGTCTTTATTCGTGGGATAAGGATCCTCTCATGTTCATTTGAACATGAGAGGTAATGTTGGGCTTTAAGTGATTGTACATTTGTTGGGCTTTAAGTGATTGTACATTTCAAATGTACAATCGCTTAAAGCCCAACATTACCTCTCATGTTCAAATGAACATGAGAGGATCTTTTTCCTTATTCGTGATCACTTAGGGCCCGTTTGGTTTCACTTATTTATGAGAGGATTTGGATTTGGCTTAAAAAATGTTGTTTGATATCCATTTGTTACTATTTGGTTTTTGCGGGCCCATTTAAAACCTCACCCTCTCATTCTTTATTTTATTATTTTTATATACTCTCTTCGTCTCAAAATAATAGTCTCTTATTGACTTTTTAAGTCTTTTTCTTTTAACTTTGACCTTAAATATTTTTGTTTGTGTTATATAATACTTGATATAACATATACGAATATATTCGCTTTTGAATGTATTTTCATTGTTATAATTTTCATCAAGTGTTATATAACAAAAACAAAAATATTTAATGACAAAATTAATAAAGAAAGACTTAAAAAGTCAATAGGGGACTATTATTTTGGGACGGATGGAGTAATAACTTTTAATTTTAATTTATAATATACTTTTAAATATTATTTTCTCTCTCCTGTATCAAATTCAAATCCAAATATTAAACCAAATTTAAATTCAAATCCAAATTTTAATCCTAAACCCGTCCACAAACCAAACGGGCCCTTAACTTGAGAACCATCTTGGTTTCTTGACTAGGTCTGTCACTCAACATTATTGGTTTATTTTGATGTGTCTAGTTGTTATCGGTTTGGTAAAAAAAAATTAGTGAGAATCTTGCTCAAGGTTTTTTTTTACTTTTTCAGGCCGCTGCCCCCTCTCACAAAAGATCCTGGCTCCGCCCCTGCTTGCATACATTCAAATAATTATTTAAAACACTTAGGTGTTGGAGTTTCTGAATCTTTTCAATGAAAAAGATAATGCGAGTATATACGACACGACACTTTAATACGGCATGATTAACTATCAAATCGTCAAACAAAATAACAAAATTGAAACACATCGTATCAAATAATCTATAGAAAAAAAGTACATATACGACATTTGTTTGGATCAAGGTTTACACATACAGGCCAACACAAATAACACAATAACCTATGGGAAAATAATTTAGAAATTTAGGGAAAAAAAAGCTATTACAAACATAAACAAAATTATTAATTTTAGGATTATCTAGGGTGAGATATACAGATGTCTTATTTTTACTTCGTTATCAGCTACTTTAAGTAAAGTAATTCAAGTTATCTGTATAACAGTCGATAAACAAATTAAACAACATGAAGAAAAACAAAAATATAAACAACATGAGGGTTTTGAAACTGTAATCACAATATATTGACCAGATCAAAACAGACAGACCCGAACATAACTGAACCGTTTAATATTGACCAAACAAAAAAAACATCCCTGGCCTACCGGAACAGTTTTGATCCATTCATAGCCAAATGTACTCAATCGCTCAAAATTATTAAGCCAAATTCACACAAACCTTTTATAAAAAAAAGTCGGAAGCGAACCCGCTCGTCGGGCGGGTTACGTAACTAGTATATATCTCTACATTATATATAAGAGGAGGCATGATAATTCCACATGACGTCTACTGCCATGTCATAATGTCCAGTCATAATGCTCAATCATCCTTCAATCCATGTCATCAGTTTTTTAATATATTTTTTTTTGTAAAATTCGGTTATTTTAAAAAATAACAAATTATGTCTATTGCAAGATTTAGCAAACCACTTAACCACTAGTCTAAATGGTTTTTTTTAATATCTTACAACTTAAAATATATAAGGTCATGCAAAAAATAGTTAAAAAAATACCTAAAATTCGGTATATAATTTTTTAAATAATTTAAGAATTGATTTTAAGATATCCATGAACCACTATATACAAGAAGTATTACGTATTATCCTAATGAACCATTAACCATTATATACGTGTTATTCTCCTAATGAACCACTAGTTTTAATGTTCGTGCACGCACGGGGCTTAGACGTTATATTTTTCTAAATATATATCATTTTTCTTTTTTCTGTTTTATAAGTTATGTATAGAGTATTATCGAAATCTTATGAAGAGAATAGATTTATTAAATATTTTATATATTACGTAGTAGGATAATTAGTAATTTTTTTTCTTTTGATTTACCTGTCTTCGGACTCGATATTGTGAGCCAACTAATTCCAGCGAAACTACCCTTTTAGGTAGCCTGGAGTTGGCTCAAGTGAACCGCTGAGGCCACAAAGGGATTAATTTTCTTTTCGTTATATTCGAACCATTGACTTCCACTTTAGAATCATGTCAATGAAATAAATACTTTTTCAGAAATTCAATTGTTAGAATTTTAGTACGTATTAAACCAAAAGAAAAGAAATGTAATTTCTTCCAACCCATCAATGAATAGTTAGAAAACCTTTTTTTTATTTACGATAATTTATGTGCTTCAGTGTTTTCTCTTTGTCTGTTACCAACGTGATTTTATGCGACATGAAAAATCACTAAACAGTCTTCAGGGTATATTTTGGATGTGATTAAATATGTTAAATCGTTGTTGAAGTAAAAATTGTTTGCATTTGTTGTATTTTTAAAATATAAAGTCTAGGTATAAAGTTTAAAGGGTTATTTGTTTATTTTTTAAAGTTATAATAAAATTTGTAAATTTACACTTAACTCCATATAATTTATTTAAAAATAAACCAATAAAGTTTTCTTAATTACCTCCTCTTTTTTTAAGTTTTTGTTTTCACAAATTTGACACATATATTTTATGGGATTTTTTTCTCCATCAGATTTCTCCACCAATTTTTTTTAATTTTGACCAAATTTATTCAATTTTGATTTTTTATTGACCAATCAGATGCACGATATTTTACTAGTGGGCAAAATCAAGCGTTTTATTTTTATTATGTTTATAAGTTATGATTATAGAGTATTATTCGAATCATATGAAGAGAATGTTCATATCTTATTATTTTATATGAGCTTGAGGATATTAACTAAATTTTTTTTCTTTTGATTTACCTGTTAAACTACTCGACATTGTGAGACCGACTAATCTCTACAAAACTACTCTTTTAGGTAGCCCGAAGTCGGCTCAAGTGAACCTGTGAGGCCACAAGGGGATTAATTTTCTCATCGTTATATTCGAACCATTGACCTCCACTTTGGAAGGCTGGTATCTTACCGTTGGATATGCAGTTGATATTGTATATGTTTTATGATTCTAGTTGCATTATTGAGTCAGCTATACTTATGATTTAATGGTACTATTTGTGGGTTTAAACATGATAAATATTTAGCTTCGCATCGAATTTAAAAGCAATCAAGTTTTGAGTTATCAAAATCGTCAATAATTTTATAGAATATAGGAAGCTAAAAAACTCAAATAAGATATTATGTTTACGTACATACAATATGTTTTGGTCATACATAGATTTACCTATAATATATCCATTTAATACATATACAACTATAAAAAGAGTTCTTACCCATTTTTTAGTACACCAACATTTTTTTAAGATTAAAAGAGCCTGGATTGTTATATCTATGATTTATTAGGCATACATAAATGTCATTGGAATAAAGACTTTTTGAAGAAATTTTAATGTTAGAAATTTCCTAGTACGTATTAAACAAAAAGAAAAAAATGCAATTCTTTCGAACCCATCAATGAATAGCTAGAAAACCCTTTTTATTAATTTATGATATTTTATGTGCTTCGGTGTTTTTCTATTTGGTTGTACAACATAATTTCAGACCGACAATGAAAAATCCATCAAAAAGTCTCCGGGTAGATTTGAAATGTGATTAGATACTGTTAAATGTTTGTCTGGAAGTAAAAAATTGTTTACGTTTGTAATATTTTAAAATATAATGTCTACGGGTTTAAAAGTTCTAGAAGGTTATTTGTTTATTTTTTTAAAGTTATATTAAACAACATTGTAAATTTATAAATTTACACTTAACTCCATATAATTTATTTAAAATTAAAATTCACTAAATTTTTATTAATTACCTCCACTTTTTTGAAGTTTTTTTCTTTACAAATTTGACACATATATTTTATGTGTTTTTTTTTCTCGTCATATTTCTCCATCACACATTTTTTATTTTGACCAAATCGATTTAATTTTGATTTTTTATTGACCAATCAGATCGCACGATTTTGCCTACGTGGCAAAATCAAGCGTTCTGATTGGTCTAATTTTTAAATTCATATGATTCAATTTGATGAAAAACTCCGAAATGATGTAATTCTTTTATTATATAAAAGATTAACCATTAAAAAGGTCGCATCTGCAAATTATTCTTCATAAACCCTAATATTATTCAATATTATTTACAGGTCACATGAATGAGTCCTAATATTGTTTTGCTGAAGACTGCATGCAGTAGGGAATTGTTAAAAGTGAAGAATTAGAAAGAGTGATTAGGGCAACAAGTGTTGAAGGTTTATGTTTATGGATAATATGTGTTTGAGATTCAGGCAAGGTTCACATCTATTCCTTCTCAAATATGTGTTTGCTGTATTTTTTCAACATTTAAATATTTTGATCATGATGCTACTTTGAAGGTTTATGGATAATAATGCAAGTATCATTACTTTTTAAATGATATATTTAATATCACCTAATCCACCTGTCAGATTTAAACAACACCTGAATCAACCCATTGATAGTAGTGGTTCAGAACTGCGACCCATAATATCACGATTCTTTTGGACGAGTCTTGGTCAATGGTTGATATACTTTTGGTGTTTGGCTACAAGCATAATGCGTCTAATAGTGTACTATTATGCAGGGAATAAGGTTTGTTTCACTTCTGATGGAAGACGAAGAGGTAATGTACTTTTGCAGCGTATTTATTTGTGATCAGTTTTTAGTGTATATTTGTATTATTGTATAGGTCAAGCTTGATTTATTAAATATAATTCTTATAAGTATTTTGTAGCTATTCTTGAACTTAGATATAGATTACTTTCATCAAGCATAGTTCAATCTTTCCTTCTGTGATCAATTTCAGAGGTGTTTAGATTAAGCTTACTTGGCTTACTTTTTGTTCATAAGCTCATGTTAATATGCTCACAGGCTGAAAATAATGGATTATTAGCTTTACTATGGGCTATATAGATTGATAATTTAAAAGTTATTACTACATCACACAAACGGATGACTTTGGCTCCGTTTAAATAAATATGCTAAATATTTATTAATAAATATTGATTATAACATATGCTAACATTATATTAAAAAAACAGACTCCGAGTCAAGCTGGCTTTAGGGATCCTGCAAGTATTGGTGCAGGACAACAACTGACTATTTTATCATAGAGGTTTCGTTTATATTTCTCCTCTATTTTATCGTGTTATATTTAAAGCATTTGGCACTTGCTTGAATCATGAGAAAATTAGTTCACTCGGTCCTGCAATTTTTCTGAAAGGGTCACGCTTATTGTAATCGCATTTATATAGTTTCAACTTGAAGTATAAAAATATTAGAATAAGAGTCATGAATTTGTTAAAAAGTAAAAAAAAAAAATTGAAACTTTTGTGTAAAAACTCGTATGAAGTTCCTTTTTCTCTATTCACAAATATGTATACATGTGCTAATCTCGATGCATAAAATCACGGTATTTGTTAACACATGCATGTCTGTCCAGGAGGCAGAATAGGGCCTGTAGATAAAAAAGAAACGAAAAAGCCCCAAGAAGCGCCTGTAGTTGAGGAAGAAGCATATGAGTTTGTAGACTATAGAGATAGAAAGGAGGCATTGGCTAAAAAAGAGAGCACAAAGATGGATGTGGACTTAGGACTCGAAAATGCAGCATCGGGTTTGATTATAAGAAAGAGAAAGCAGGTTGAGGAGACAAATAAGGTTAAACCTGGAAATCAAGATTCAGTTGAGTCATCTTCCGCAGGATTGTGCCCAGACCGCCGCAGCCTGCAGTTTCGATATGGCAGATTAGTGATGGTTCTTCTGTGATTAGCCTTCAGGTAAAGCACACACCTTTCAGGTAAATACTCTGATGATATGTCACAATCTTTTCACACACCTTTAGTAATTTTTTCAAAAACACTTCAAATATTTCAAACTGGAGCATGGGTGGCCTATATGTTTTGTTTTGTTTCCTGCCACAAAGTTGTTAAAATATGATAAAAGGACATTTTTACTCTCCAAAGAGTGTAATGACTATTGACATGTCACGAGTTTTGAAGAACCCCATTTACTTTTTTTACCACAAATGCTTCAATGTACCTAATAAAAGACTGGTAGCCTGTTTGATGATTTTCCAAAACATGGGTGGTCCTAAACTGTATACTCTCTCAATTCCATACAAAATTTACAACAATACTCTTTATTGTAGATCATAGTGGATTCTTCCTTAGCTCCTCCAAGCCAACTCATGCCTACCGGAACTTGTATATTAGATGAAGGGGTTTTGCAGAAGCCTTCACTACAAGAGAAACACGCGATCATTTTAGACCTTGAATAACCACGGTAAACAAATTACTTATATATGCATATTGTTAATGGCCGCAGTTTTGGCTCATTCACTATGGGGTCCATTTGGGTTGTCTTTTATTTCAAACGGGTCAGATAAACATTCTAGCGGGTCAAAGGCTAATGGGAACAATGGGTTGAAATCAACCACAGTCTCTGCATATAACCTCTTAAATCCTTATTTGTTATAGAAAAGTTAATCATGGGCACAAAAGAATTTCCGGGTACCCGGTCTTCAACAACTGTCACTAGAAAATGATCCGTTTCAATCTACTCTGTTTTGACTCGTACAAGTTCTTGTGTAGGTTGCATCTGTTATGAAGGTAAGTAGCGCATTGAATCAGTCCAGTCATACCTTCTTCCAAAACCAAGGGTTTGTTCATGTGGAGGTGCCGATTATAACTGCCACTGATAATGGAGCATTTTCTGAGAATTTCCGGGTTTCAACATAGCAAAGTCATATGTGTTTTATGACAGTTAGTTTATAATTAGTTTCATTTTAGAGGAAAATATTTGCTTTTGTGTGTTTCACCTTAAAGTCGTTCCTTTGTAAATAATACATTTATGAATGTGCAGGTGAAAGTTTCCCATTATGGATCAATAAGCTTGATAGTGGAGCCGTGCAGATCAACGCATCTTAAAGCAATGGAAGTGACAAAGGAAGCAGGAGCGCTTTTGTCATAAGACCCAAATCTGAGGCTGCCATTGTGGCCATCACCAGAGGAGGCCCGTAAGCAAATCATGAGCATATGGGATCAGGCTGAGGTGGTCAAAGTGAGTGACAACGAGCTTGGGTTTCTCACAGGAAGTGACAAGATTGATGATAAAACTGCAATGTCGTTATGGCACCTGAATTTGAAGCTTTTCTTGGTCACTTTTCTTGGTCACTCTTAATTAAACAAGTCATGTAGCTAGATGCCGTAGAACATCCGCCCATGCCAATGGCTACCATATAAATTCCATCTCAAATATCAGGTACACTCCCTTCTTCTATATCAGCTATCTATATTGCACTTATGTATCAGATTCCACACGATGTACAGATAAGATGCGGTGTCCTTCAATGAATTAAATGATTCAAAAGAAATCAACCAGAAGGTGGAGAAGGCAAGAGCAGAGCAAACCTATTGGTGAGAACGAGATCCGAATTACTAGCCAAGGGAGGATGCAAAGCTATATTACGTACGCCTTGACTTTGCTTCAGGTAGTTATTCTATTCAGGATTGTCAATTGTCATTGTTAAATTATTGATGTTTAGCACATGTAGATTAATGTTAGCATTAATCTTTGATGAAAGAGGTTGAAAATCTAATGGGAGGTTCATGTGTATCAAGTTTTTTTTGTATTTACCTTAAATGAAAACGGGTCGAAACAGATTAAATGGCGGGTCAACGTTAAATAGTCTATTTTATTTACAAAATTACTGAAGAGATATTTACTTTTAGGAAGTTGAAGCGTCACCAACCCTTTTGCAGCGTTATTTGATCAAAGAACATCAAAGTTAGTATAAAAAAAAGATCTAAATATTAAGTTAAAACTTAAAAAAGGTGTAACAAAAGTGTAGAAACTATAGTTGGGAAGGCTACGTAAATGGCAGGGTGCTATTCATGTTATACCTTTTATTGATATTGCAGCGTTACTGACCTAACGTTTTGTGTTATTGCTTTTATAACATTTGTAAAATTGCAACTTTTTTCTCTTCATCATCTAATTAACTTTTTTTTATTTCGAATGTGTGTTTGTGAGTAAATAACGATTTCATTTTATCCAAATTAGGGCTCAGAAAGCAGCTGAGCGAAAACAGGTGTGTTTCAATTAACTTTTGTTTATTTATTATGCACTCTATCAGATTTGTCAGAGTTTCTAAATCGTTTTGACGGGTAGTTGTTTAAATAAAAATGATAGTGGAATTTGCCTTAATATTTAATCCAACTTTGAAAACTAACCGCAGCTTCGGATTGCTTATTGGACCTGTTTGGTTGCCATAAAGACAGTTTTAGCAAACGAATTTTCTTCATGTGTTTTTCCTTTTTCAGTCGATTAATAAAAAAAATGCAAACGTGTGTACTTTCAGACTTAACAAATGGCTTCCACTTACAATTTTTGTAGACATTGGTGAAAAAAACGGAAAGCACCAAAATAACACGGTTGTGTGTGGGTTGCGTGGTTGCTGCCTACTAGCTTAATGCGTGTTGTGCCGGCTCACATTTTCCCTTGCGTTTTCTTTGTGCTGCAAAAAGGCAGTACTTACGGATGTTTATGATCAGCATACAAACACTTATTTTAATGCAGAAGCAAATAAAACAGCAATCCCAAACACCCACTTAGTTTGCCTGCACATCGTACTTTGTTTGACTTATTGTTATATCTACTTCTGATACATTGATGCACGCTTTGGGTTTTCAGGAATAATATAACCGCAACGTGGAGCAACGTATGGAGCAGGAGTAGGAGCGGAAGAAAAGGGAGGAGAACACGTGTTTCACAACTTCATGAGTCTCAATTGGTAATTATATATCATGAAATTACAACACTTCCACTTATATATCCATTTGACCCATCCAACATCTGTATCACTGAACCAAGCTCGGACTTGCCATGGAAAATTTGTTGTCAAAAAAAGATGCATTTTAAGGTACATGGCATAAATTATGCAATTTGTCATTGTCTTTTATCAGAAAATATTCTCTTAAACATTGGTCACATGTTCTTGGTTCTCATATCGTGTTTAGTATTTTAAGATACCAAACAAAAAACAGCTTACCTGAGTCAGAACTCATTGTTTTCATGATCTGCTCCATTAGTGGCCTTTACTTCAAGTTCTTCACAGTCTTTTAAACATGCTAAACTTCATGACTTGCTGATAAAAAGTATGAACGCGCATTAGCATATTGTGATCCAAAACTCACTTCAATGTTGCAACATACAGGTTCACTTTGTATCAGTTTATATGAGTGGATAATGAGAGATGGAGGTCAAAAATTAAGCACATCCAAATACTGGTATGATTAAGGTATTTGATATTCAGGTCGCGGGGACGTTATGAGTGTATGTTCAGGTGCGCGCTGTGATATCATCATTCAAATACTTGACAGATCTCCAAAACTACCTGATGGTGTATATGGTGCTGCGTTATCGACTTTTTGCAATAGGCTTTTAGATTTCAGGTTGGTTGGTAGTTGATTGCATTTTTAATCGTCACACAGTTGGTTATCCAATTATCACAGATTTTAGTAGCAGAATTGCATAAATATATGATATATGGTATATTACAAATTTTTTGTATCATCATCATCACTGGAATTGAATCTGTAAATTGTTGTCTCTTATTTGTTAGAAAGTTAAAGCTGAATGAGGTTTCGAAGGAAAGTATTCAAGTGATGGCTTCGTTTTCAGGGGTCTTGATGAAGTAGCGCAAACGGGGGCTGGAACATGTTGAACACAACACTACAACAGTCCGAAAACCAACGTATTTTTTTAGAAGAACTCAGAAAAAGGTTTACTTTTTAAATGTAAATATTTAGAAGTTTTACTATTTATTGTCAATTGTTATGGTGAATTGGGTTTTTCATTGTGTGTGAGCAGGCGACGAAAATAGCGAAGAAGATGAAGGCTCAAGATTCTGCACTTCAGTTTTCGATCTGTAATAATGTATCTCAGGATGAAAATCCCACATGGTATATTATGCATCTTTATTCGTAAACCAGAACGATCATAACGCCATAGCATCGTAATATTTTAATTAGGATGTTATGTTCAGAATTCGTAGCAAGTATATTATGTGGTATCTATCAGTTATATGTGCGAAGAATATTTATCCATCGTTTTAGCTAAAATTGGCTCAGTCTGAATATGAATGCATTTGTGAATTTATGTTGATAAAATTATTGGCGCACACTGCATTCATTCCTGTTTCATTCTTTTTTAAATCATTTTGGCTATTCAAATAGTAAAGTACAAGTGTACGTATTGATGAGACATGATATGAAGTATACATCTATCTTTAGTAGCTTTTGAATATGTGATATTTAGCCTGACTTTTTGGTCTTGCTTATGGTTTGGATTGGTATGACGACTACTGGTGTGTTTTTATCTTTTAAGGTAGTAAGGCGAATCCCTAAACTCCCTTTTAGACTTAACAAAGGCCTTCTTATGTGGTTTACGATACATTGTATTGATTAGTTTTTATTAGCATGCCGTAAATAGATGAAAGTATTCGCCTGGTAATAAAGTATGAACAGGATGTTCACCAAGAGGATATGTTATATAAGAATAAACGTGTCATTTTGACAACAAGTATAGAACTACTTAAAATCAACCGGTGTGATATTTTTCTTGATATTTATATTTTGTTCTTCACATGTGATGTCCAAAGACGTTTAATATCATATTGAAAGAGCTAACTTTAAACTTCTGGATGATCAGTTTTGGACTAGAATACGACAAACATGGATGAGTCCCAGCTGCTTTAGAGATAGATTACTTGATACCGTCAGGCATTATGCGTTGTATAAGTGGAGCATTGTCTGTTGTCATTCAGGTTGGCATATGATGTACTTAGAACTTGAAATGGCGGAGAGATGCCTTCTGGATTATTATAGAGTAAGTGTGCACGACAAAGTTATAAGATTTGGTCCTCCTATGTTGGAGCTTGAAGGGTCACTGTCTAACTGATTGCTTGGTCAGGGCTAATTGATGGGCTTTAACCCGTAAAACATAAGAAAGGAACCTGAATCGACCCGTTTCCATTGATAGGCATGTTCTTTTAGTTTTTTTGTTGACAACAATTTGTTTTCGTTTGTTACCCGTTGTGTTCTGTATTTTCAGGCTGGGCTTGCAAGCTTGCTCTTGGGGATCTGAAGTCGGTCAAAGATTTATATTATTTTAAGACATTATCGGTACTTTTTCTCACTGGGTTAATCTCCATCAACCAACTATACTGAAGAGGAAACGGATATACGAGTAGCCCTCTCTAGGTCTGTGTTACAACACCATTACAAATGTTATTGGTTTTAGAGTGTTGATATGATGCCAGATGAAAGGGTTATGGCCGGTTGAAGCATATGTACTTCATGTTATAAGAGATTCAGGCATATGTAGCTTTTACCTTGGTTTGTATCTTTTTCTTTCGTGTTTATGTATATTGGAACGCATCGTTGCTTTTGATTCTAAAACAACCAAATGACGCCCGCTAATCGTCTCGCAGCGGAGCGCGGGTAAACCCACTTGTTAGTATGTAATTGTGCATTATAAATATAAACCATGATAGATAGAAAGATAACGTGTAGATTAATGTTAGCATTAATATTTGATAAAAGTGGTTGAAAATATAATAGGAGGCTCATTTTTATCAAGTTCTTTTTGTATTTACCTTAAATGAATACGGGTCGAAACAAATTAAATGGTCGGGTAAACATTAAATAGTCTATTTAATTTTCAAAATTAGTGATGATATTTACTTTTAGGAAATTAAATCATGATCAACCCTTTTGCAACATTATTTTATTGAAGAATAGCAAAGTTGATTAAAGATCTAAATATAAAGTTAAAACTTAAAAAAGGTGTAACAAAAGTGTAGAAACTATAGCTGATTGAATAAGTATAAATTAAATGGAAAGAGGTACGAAAATAATCTATATAATTCATTCAATTCTTGATCAGGTAAAGGGCTTTAAGCTTTTAACGGTTCAAGTCTTACAAAGGCTATGTAAATGACACGGAGCTCTTCATGTGATACCTTTTAGTAGTTTTTATATGTTTGTTGCTTTTGATAGTTTCTTTTGAATTCAACTGTGTTCACATTTTTGGTGTCTAATAAATTATCACGTACTTTTATGCAAGGTTGCGAGTCATTCTGAGTCTAATATGGGGTATGTGACGCTTTTAGTTCCATCGGGCTAACGATTGGACTGATATCGGCCTTGTGAATATGGACTAAATACATGTAAGTTCCTTTCCTTTCTATGCTTGAGGTTTTCATTTCTCTCTTCGTAAAGTAACAAAAACCAATGTCCATATTTTTATATATATGCATATGTTTTGTAAGATCTTAAAAAAATACATACTTTGCTAACACAATCTTTGTATAATATACAATCTAAAAAAAATCAAAAAAATAACAATAGAACCACCTTCATTCTTCAAAACTTTATTTAAAAAAACAATTACATGAACAAAATGGTTAAAAAAATGTTTTTATAATAAAGAAATTTTAAAAAATATATTTAACAAAAAAATTAAAAAAAACAATAATCACAAGTCATATCCGCCCAACGAGCGGGTTTTGCAACTAGTATATATATATAGTAGGGATCCAGTGAGAAGTAAATTAAAATAAGAAGTGATGAGAAGTGACTAAAAGATGCAACGACTTTCATTAGATGCATTTCTATTCATCTAGATGCACCATATAGAGTTTCGAAAGTTAATTTGATGTGTAGATGGTGCAAATTGATTTTCATGATTTTGGCACATGTAGAGGACCAAAAAATAAGAGAAATCATGAAATGCATCTAAAATACGTATACGCATCTAATTAAAAGCTAGAAAACACATTATGATGCATTATAATGCATCTAAGATTATAGAGATGCATCTAATTTAAGTCGATGCATCTTGTATATGCGGTTATAGTTACTTCTTATCCTTCTTATTTTAAGGAAACTTCTCATTTGATCCTAACTCTATATATCAGGGTTCTAAATAGCGGCGCCATAGCGCGCCATAGCGGCGATATAGCGCGAGGCGTGGCCTCCACGTTACGAAACAGGCCAAGGCGTCATCTTGAGGCGTGGCGTGCAATAAG
>BQNB010072466.1:0-17500 GCA_026074375.1 Tanacetum coccineum
GTATCACGATTTTCGTAGAACTATTTTTAACTTGTTCGTTTTTACTTCGTGGTTTCGCCTTAACTCTCGTTTTATTTTACGTTTATACCCGTTAGCCTCAAAACTACCTACCTATCTTAAAAATTATACACTAAACACTAAAGTTTATAAAATTTAAACTCAAAATCATTTACCAACACCTCATATGAGGCGTGGCATGATGAGGTGCAAGGACTAAGACAAGTGTCTTAGTCCCTTGCATGCATACCTTATACAAACCAAGGTGCCATTCACTTCTCCCATTGTTTACCAAGTTTTACACACACCCTTGTTTTCTCTCCTCCCTAGCCGGCCACAACCACCACCCAAACACCCATTTCATACAAAAATTCTAAGATCAAAAATTTCTACACCAACTAAGAAGATACCCTAAGTATAACCCTACATTTTGAAGATGAATTAAAGAAGTTGAAAGAAGGTTTTTACACACATTAGGGGCTGAATTAATTCAAGTTTTCATAGAGTTATTGCATGAAGAAATGATGATGTTCTAGAGGTATTGGGTAAAGATTCAAGACTTGGTGTGAAGGAGTCATTTTGTTTTGGGTGATAATCATCATTTACATCATTTTGTGGGTATAAATCTTTACTTATTTTTGTTATTCTTGTATTATTTTCATTCCAAATGTATATGTAAATGTATTGTATTTTGATGATCAAGAAATAAAAAGTAGCATGCATGTGTAGATCTAGGGTGAAAATGACTAAATCAACTACTAAAAATTGCTAGAACTCATTAGAAATTTAGTGCTGTTGTAAACAGTAAGTTCTAGATTTTTACATAAGTATTAGACTTGATTTGATTTAACTAGGTTGTAGAGAATTGAGTAATGATAATGTGGCTAATTGGATACTCAATGGAAAGTGAAAATTGACCAAGTTATGACCATTTTACCAAAAGTAAGCAAATCTGACCTTGCTGGACAGAACGTATAAAAAGTCATGATTGCACTCTGAGTTGGTTAAAAACCTATAACTATGAGACCTAGATAAAATCATGTAGGATCTGTACCAATTGGATGATCAACCAATTCATTATGGTTTGAAAATGGCATCAAAAATGGTGAAAGTGAATTTTCAGCCAAAAATGTCAACTTGACCTTTGTATGATGAAGTGACCTTAATTATATATTTATTTAAAATAAGTATAAAAATGACTTATGATTTATAATACACATTTAAAAATGAAACTAGGAATGTAAATTTTATAAGTATACCAATTATGGTTTGAAAGATATGACTATTTTTGTAAGCATAAACATATAAATTTTTTTACAACGTACTATAATCAATACTAAAAGATGTAAAGCGTTTTCGACTAAAAAAAACCCTCGAGATGATAGGACCACTCTTTGGGAACTTTTATATGATCGATCCCTACTGATAATAAACTTAACCCGACATCGAGAACCCAAAAATTTACTATAAACTCATAAACAAGCTTAAAATGGACTATATGACCATATCGGGCCATTAGGCCCAATGTAAATGAATGGACCTATTGGACTTAACTTTGGACCCAACCCACTTGGGCCCAATTAATGGGTTAAGATCTGGGTCCTTGGAACTTACAGAAAATTGACTAAATACATAATGGACCATAAATGGGGCCGCCTATTGGGCCTTTGGCAAAAATTAGGTATAGAACTAGTGAAGTAAATGAGCTAATCTCAGTACATGTTAAACACATAGAAGACTATGAGAATAAAACTTGGGGAATTATAAATTGTTGATCATCATATAATACAATATAATATTTACGTATTTAAATTGTAATTTTTATTTTTCGACTGCGAGCGCGACCTAAGACGCCCATACATTTTGTATAGGTTCCCGGTGGATTACTGCCGACATCCAAGTTCTCCTTCACCGTTACTTTCTTCCGATACTAATCACGTAGTTCATAGCCTCCAGCATTTATTACTCATTAATTGTTTAATAAACCCCGCGAGGAGTGATAACACTGCTATTTTTTAAAATAAGAACACAAGGGACCCAAATGTATACTAGTAGCCATGATTATTATAATTAGGCTAACTCGCTAGATAAAAGACCCCGGAAATCATGAATTGCTTAAATTGCCTGGGAAAAAGGCAATACGCTTATACATGCGCAAAATAGTACTGAAATGGTAGGCTTACCACCATCCGATCCGGTGACGACTAGCTACTTCCTTGTGCGGGGAAATAATACACCAAAGGATGCAATCGTATAGAGACAATAAGATACACTTATAGCGAGAGTGTATAGTGGGCATTATATTGAATATATGGTAAGAGGTCGATCAGTTATGGGAGTCTTATTAATAATCCCCAACCGATATACAACTTTTATGCCACATCGTTCATATCCCAAAATATTGCCGCGCGCGATGATACTACTTTTATTTTTTTAGTCGCGGAAATTACTTTTTATTTTTTATATTTATAAACTCTATCAGATCACTCAAACATATATTGTTGACTTTCTAGCAATGACATTTATCTCAGGTGCCTTGAAGGTAATATCGGTGATGAATATGAAAGCCCGCAAATAAATATTCATTTTTGAAAATATGTTTTGTAAAAACGATGTAGATGTTGTAAAACTTATTAGACCGTGATGTAAACTTTATCTTATTCAATGCATGAAATTTTCCCAAACGGCCTCTTTTTGAGTCGTTTTCTATGATTTGAGTTATTGTGCTACGACGTAACACCATTAGACCCTTCCGCTGACCGAGCTAAATTGAGGGTGTTACATATTTAATGACAAGTGTGATCAAAGTGAGGTTAAAAATGGTGGTTATAAGGTGAAAGTGGTGTAGTGTTTTGCATGGTGGTTCTTGGATTATATGAGGGTTATGTTTTATCCCAAAGTTTAAAATCTACTTTATGATCAAATAGCAAGAATAATAAAGAAAGTACTAAAGGTCAAAAATCAAGAAGTTTTGAATTTTGAAGCCAGGTAACCAACGGATACACCATAATTAAAGACAAATCCACAATGGTGGGATCCGTGGATCTGTGATCACCTGAAAAATGGGAAGAACCTATTTTTTACTGCCAAAACCCAAACCACTTAGCATGTAACCACTTAAAACATAAGCAATATCAGTAGGAGGTTTTAAAGAGATAATCATAACAAGTTATAACATCCATAATCATCCTAACACATGCAAACATCATAGTTTAATCAAAGGAACATATTAAACATAAAATTTAAAGTACTTGAAAGTTCATGATTCTAGTTTTGATCTTCACATGAAATACTTGGCCAACTTGGTGAAATATTATGTGAGACACTTAAACATTGCTCGTTTTTCTTTTTGTTCATCTAGACACATTCCCAATATCCTCTATTGAATAGAAGATCAACACTAGACGGACTTGATGACAGAACACAAATAGAGAGGCGATACACACTTCTATCGACAGTCGCGAGGGAAATGGAGGAGCGGAACGATTCGAGGGTGGCCATCATATGTTTCTTTTTCGCCTCGTCACGTTCTACGACTTCGCTATCTGGAAGAGTCCAAAGAGTTCTACCATCGACAGATCTCTGGAAGAGTAAATTCTTCGCGAGTTATTCTGATATGTGTCTGACAAGTGAGGTATGGTGAGACAATGTACTCTTGAACGAGAAGAGTACAACGATAGTCTTACACCACTCACATAATTTAATCTAAGGAGTCACTATCTCGAAAGTAAGAAGAAAACAACTAAGATTGTAAAGAGTCAAGGAGATAGAAGATCATTATAGAGACTCATGCAAAAATGGACAGAGTGGTAAGATAAGAATAAAAGAGAGAATTCTATGTAGTTTTTGAGAGAGAAAGAATGCAAACCAGCATTAACCAACAAATTCTCCACATGAGGAGAAGATAGAAAGGGATGGGTCGGGCTCGGCTTTGGTTAGGCTTTTGGCCCACAACGTATACAATATTAGCTTATCTCTCGTGCACGTGTCCATTACTTAGCGTATTGATACACAATAAAATATACAATATAGTATTTCTAAAAGAGCAATTAAGAACTTTCCTAAAGTCTCCTTTAAGAAAAGCTCACTCTAAAAGATATATATAATATATAATACGTATATTTAACCGGGAAGAATGATCACCCGGGTCGTTTCCCCAACGACTTGTGAAATTGAAACCTTGCTTAAGTTTGGATTATGATTTGAATGAGAGAAAAGATATTTTTTGATTATCTATAACTTCTAAATAAAAGCAACAATCAATTAAAAGCAATTAAACACTTAAACTAATTAACAGGAACAAATAAGACGCGACAAATAAGCAAAAACACTAAATTAACTCTTAAAAATGCAAACTAAATTTCTAAACCTAAATTAGGACAAAATAAAATTTTAAGAAAAAGAAAAACATTTTTTTGATTATTTTTGAATTTATTATGAATTAAAAACTATTTTAATCTAATTAAATCCTAAAAAATAGCAAATTTACGTACTAAAATTAAAAAATGATTTTTAAAACTCTAGAAAAGGTCTAAAATAACATAAACAACTCATAAAACTATTTTAACGATTTTTAGAAAATAAAAATCCTATTTTTTAAACTTAAAATTAAAAGCCTCAATAAATTGAAAATTAAACTCTCAAAGTGTAAAAATATTTTAACTGTAATTAAACCCTAAAAGTAATTTTTATAAAACTAAAAACTATTTTTTTGTAAATTTCTGAAACTTTTTTCTATTTTAAAATTATTTTTCAATTTTTAAACCTACGAAAAATCCTAGAAAATAAACTAATAATGGGAAAATTCTCAAAAAATCAGGAAAAGTCCTACTAGCAACAAGGAAGAAGAGAAAAATTAAACTAAATAAACAGCTAATCAAATAAGCTCTAAAATAAGTTGGATAAGCTACGGCTTATATAATGAAAAGGAAATAAAAAAGACTACTAGTATTAAATTGGGGGAAAGGTTACTGGATGAGCTATTGAAGCAAATGGTTAAGGCGTATGGTCTATAAGCAGGAGGTCTTGCGTTCGAGGTTGGTCACACCCGTTTTTGCTAATTTTTTTATTTTTGAAAACCAAATATTAAAACTTAATTAAGTCACAAGTCCACATGGTGTGTTAAGGAGAACTCTCTTTTAATAAAGACAATATAAGCTGAAAATTAAAAATAAGCTCTAAAATAGCCTTAGAAAAAGCTGTTTACAGAAGCTAAGGTTTTAAAGAACAAAAAGCTAGTTTTGACTTATTAGCTTGCACAAGCTTTAATATAAGCTCATTTTTCAAACAAAAAACTGTTCTACAATCCTAATGATGTCTACAAGCTATTTTTAATAAGCTACTTAACTAAAAAATATTAAAAGCTAACTGAAATTGAGGATTAACTCAGCTAACTCATGAATAAACTCAAGAAAAACTCAAATTTAAGAAAAGCTCAATTTCTTAATAAGCAAATTCAGAAGCTAAACTTTTGAGGACTTATCAAACAACATTTAAACTACTAAAATAGATCATAAAAACTTATACTAAAAGCTAAAATTCAAAACTTAAAAGCTAAAACTACTTATCTACTAACTGTTTTACTGGGGCCTTTTTGAGACAGATTTTTAGAAAACTTAAAGGCAATTTTATACCTAGCAATATAGCTAAGGAAATTCAAAAAATAAGGCCTAATCTATATTAAGTTATGATTAATCTATAAGCTAACGTAAGTATTTAATGTCAAGAGAACCTAATTAATACTAGCCTTGAATTGAAACCTAATATTGAACGCAGTGGTATTAGCACTGCTGATAGCAATTGCAAAGCTAAGCATATATAATGCAGCACTTTACTGTCGTTAAACCTGCACTTAACACTCCTATTGAGTGTGTTCTTATCAAAACTCAAAACAAACGAGGACTCAAAGCTCACAAGAGCTTGCACATAATTAACAGCAGGCAAGAGACTTAAGCTAATAAAATTCCCCTGGTGCAGGCCACTTTCTAAATTAAAACCCTAACATTACCAATTTTAAATTCTAAATCTAAAAACTCCTTTCCTACAATGATTATAAGGAATAGATAAAAACTGTCCTAGAGCAATGAACACAATCACTCACTTGACTTTTAGAGGTCATAAGTGGCAATAATCCAAACACCCCTTAATGTATTTGACTAAAATTTGCAAAAAAACTTTTATCAATGAAATTGACACTTAAAACTAAACTTGATATCAGAAAATAATGAGCATTAAATCAACCCTAAAACTCTAGCATAAAACATTAACTAATTAACTAGAATCAAAGATTTAAAAACTATGATCTACTAATTTCTTTGGCTTTTTTCTATACTCAATTTTTTAGACAGTATTGAGAAACTAAGATCTACAATCTATTAACTAAAGATAACTGAACAAACAAGATTAAATAGCAAACAAAAACTTAACAAAAAAAAAGCACAATGAAGTTTAGTTGCAGAAAATAAGCAGTTTATAGCAATTTAAGTACAATCTATTAACAACTAAGCTATAATCACAACCAGGAGAAACAAAAAGACAAGGAATTTAAAAATGGAAAACTTAACCAATTGCTTCAGCTTAACAGAAGCTTTAAATTTCAATTTATTCTCTACTACAAAAGCTCTAGCTTATATCCAAAGATAAGCTAGTATTAGTCCATGGATAGCTCATCCATGTTAGCTCCCCTTCCTCTCTCTCACAATCCATAAGCTCAAGTAATTAGGCTGATTTTTTTATCAGTTTAAGTAGATTTTAGACTGAATTATGCTCTATTAAAAGCTATATAGACTTATACGGTCGAGCTATTGAGCTTATTAGAACATAGCTTAATATTATGAAAGAAGTGAGAGCTTATTAATAAAGAAAAAAAGAGCTATGATAAAGAAAACAACTGAAATTTTCATCTTCACTAAACATCTTTGATTACATTACTGAACAATGAATTACAAAACATTTACAGAAAAATATAAACATTAAGTACCTATTAAAAACAAAATTTTAAGCTAAACCAAAAGCTACTGAACTACCTCATAACTAGTGGTGCTGTGATAGTGAGGTGTATTTATATGCCCAAGCTGAAGCTATCTATCTTTCCCATTACTCTCACGCTCCAATCAAACCCCGCCTCATCACCATCCACATTTCCCACTGATTGGATCTAAAATCGTCATCCTTTAGATCAAATTAACACTCACACGGATTGCCAAGCTGTCATCATTTTGATGTGACATCTTGTGCTAGTTGTGTGAGTGATAATAGAGTAAAAACCCGTCACTCCTTGTGCTTTCTTCATAGCCACGTGGCACCCTTGCTTTAGTGAGCCAATAGGTCTACTCTTGAGATTACTGATTGGATACCCTGCACAATGTTGATGGGACCACACTTAAATTGTCTTACCTACCCTTTAATTTGAACTCTGCCCTCTGGATCTTGACTCCATTAGGTGAAACAATGGGAAGACGTGATCATAGTAGCCTATGGTTTTGGCGCATCCTTTTTTAACACTTTGAAAAGGTAAATTCATTTTAAACTTTGGGCATATGCTCAAACTATCCCCTCACATTGTTTTAAAAAGTTCTAGTGAGTAAAACAACTATGAGTAAATACAGAACAATGGCCTTGGTTTTAATAAAATGGCAAGGGGCTAGCATTAAGGCTTATGTCTTGGCTTTTGTGGATCCGGTAAGTATTGAAAGATCTTTAGCATGTCCCATTTAAGAGTCCAAGGACCATTGTTTGTGTAATTTTCTGAAAACTGAGGACTAAAGTGGTGAACTTTTGAGGTTTTGTCCTTTTGCTGGTTTTGACATTCGTGACCAGGTTTGACTGAGGTTTGACCACCCTACATAAGCTTTGACTCATTTTTACTTTTCCTGGCTTTGGCTTTGACAATCTATGCTTCTTTGTGCTCTATTCCGTTTCTCGTTTCATCGGTAGTCTGTTATTGGGCGTTTTCTTTGATTTTTGTTATATCCGAACCTAATTGCACACACAAAAACACAAGAAAACAAGTATAATTATTGCATTTTAAGTCTGTTTTGGCTTATTGGGTCAATTTAGGTATAAACAATATGTTACATTTTACACTATCAAAAATTCCACAAACTATATCAAAAACTTTGCGTGTCCACACGCAATTATTACAATGCCTTAAATAGACAAATACCATCGATACACTTCCCCCAAACTACGACCTTTGAAAAGTAGACAAAATTTTTTTGTTGACAGGCAAGAGATAACAAGTTATAAAACACCCGATTTCCCATTTTACCAAGAGATTTTTTATTTTTATGATTTTTCTTGATAGACTATCTAACTACAACTTATTCTTGTGTTGACATAATGTATTGTTTTCATTACCTTATGGTAATTTTTTAGGATCATAGAACAAAAAGCACAATTAAGTGTCTAAAAAGATAACTTCAAACTTCAACATATCTGATTTTCACTTTTCCTATACACAGAGCTTAAAAATAAGATCACCGTTAAGTACGAGCTAAGATGCTAAGACTACTTATAATTACAACTTGTGAATTTCTCTTCCCGACACATATCATATATTTAAGTGTGTGTGCTCAAATTAATTTAAACCATAAATCCAACATAGTTAGATAGTTGAAAAACCGACCAAGCTTTCACACATGGGAGAATGGGCCTTTTTGGGTAATAAGTTCACTTAAGAAGGATCACACACCTCAAACAAACAAAAACCTCCTACAGCTAAGACTCGTTGGTTCACTAGTCTCCCATGAATGACTTCTGTTCTCTACATCTCACCATCATCGGTAATTTGCAAGGCTTTTGACACAACCATCCGAGAATAATCAATCGAGACGACATGGAACTTCCATGAAAAAGCCTTGTATACTTTTGCAAACTAGCTTAGTTCCAATAAGGAATACATTTGTTTTAGAAAAGGAAACTTTTACTATTTATTTTTCTAACTTTCAACATTATGAGCGATTATTATTTACATTATTGCAAGAACCGGTGGTATCACTTTTCTTTCGACGACACATCGGCCACGCCTCCGACAAGAGCTCGTGTACTTATTATGATACCAACCCTAAATATACATCCTCCACCCTTTCTTTCGATGTCACATCGGGAGCGAACCGACAAATGCCCATGTACTTTATTGCGATGGAGTTTGTATATTAATTATTAACACTAAGGATTTATAACTTGCATCCTTTTTATTTACCAACTACACATTTTTTTTAATTAATTCAACATATTATTTTTGCAAATAGAAAAATTTCATTTTAGAAAACCAAAGTATAAACTTGAACTAAGATTCTTATTTACAAATGATTAGCTATTATCATTAATAAAGCTTTTTCTCTGAATATGTTGATTAGACTTTTAAGAGCAAAACTCTAATTTGTAAAAATTAAAGAGAACACGTATAATTAACCATTTTAAGAACTTCCAGGGAAGAAAAACCACAAGTTATTCTTATAAACCTTTAAGTTTTCCAAATAAACTTTGTTTAGCATCCTAACTCGTAAACAACACTATCATCTCTTATTCTTTGCAATTTAAAATTTCTAATAAAGAAATTCGCAAATACTTAGCCTATATAAAATCCAACTTGGTATATTTAAAATCTACTTGAGATTAGCACAAGCTATCATCATTAATTGTTAAGGGTAAAAGCTGGAACTCTACACGTACGATCGGGTAAAAAATTACTTCTTATTCTCACCAACGGAAAACCTACATTCATGTCTTAACACTTATTTTTTTTATATTATTTTTTTTATATATATTTTTTTATATATTTTTTTTTACAAATAAGATCTTAAAAATTTAAAATTTTTGCTATTTTGTGGGAAAATGGGTACGTGAGAACAAAACAATAAGCAGGTAACATCAAATTGATAGATTCCCTCCCCAAACTAAAACGAAACATTGTCCTCAATGTTTAAAGTCGGGTTTCTACGAAAATCTAAGCCGTTTATGAATTATGCAAAGATAAACGTGAATCGATAAGATGAAAGGATATCGGATCTCCCCAAACTAATTTCAAACAAAGGATGAGAAGCTCGAGTGAAACGGGATACAACACCAGACACGAGAGTCTTTAGAAATTGTTGGGTTAATCCTGCAAAAATCACAACAAACAACAAACAACAAGAAACCGGAAGAGGATAGCCACAACACATCACAACACATTATTTAAGAAAATAGAAAGAAAATGGATAAGCATGGGGTGAACTCCCACGAAGCGGCTTGTTTTTGGTCACCGAGTCACAAGCTTGACTCGATCCCTGAATTTAGTTGTCCTTAGGGAAAGTTTGGAGATCCGGGATAACCAATGGTGGTGTATCCCCTCTATAGTAATGCTTCAAACGGTGGCAGTTGACTTTGAAATTCAAACCATCGGCATGAGACAATTTGGCTGTGCCATAAGGAAAAACTTCGGTAATAGTGAAAGGACCGGACCATCGGGACTTGAGCTTTCCGGAGAAAATCTTTAATCGGGAGTTGAAAAGTAAAACTTGATCACCAACATTGAAGATTCGATTCTTGATCTTTGAGTCGTGAAGTTTCTTCGTCTTCTCCTTGTAGATTAATGAATTCTCATAAGCTTGATCTCGAAGCTCGTTAAGTTCATTGAGTTGGAGCTTTCGATGATCACCCGCGGTCTTGAGATCGAAGTTGGCATGCTTAAGAGCCCAATATGCCTTATGTTCTAGCTCAACTGGTAAATGACACGATTTTCCATAAACTAGCTTGTAGGGCGTACATCCGATTGGAGTCTTGTAAGCGGTTCGAAATGCCCACAATGCATCGTCTAACTTGTCTGACCATGAGGCACGGTTTTCTCCTACCGTCCTTTCTAAGATTCTTTTAAGTCCACGATTCGTCACCTCGACTTGACCACTAGTTTGAGGGTGGTAAGCGGTAGAAAGACGATGTGTAACACCATATTTAGACATGACTCTAGCAAACTTATCGTTACAAAAATGAGTTCCACGGTCGCTTATAATCGCTCTTGGAGCACCGAATCAGGAGAAAAAAGATTTTAGGAATTTAACAACTACCCTAGCATCGTTTGTGGGGAGCGCCTTGGCTTCAACCCATTTGGAAAGATAATCGACGGCTACTAGAATATATTTGTTTCCTCTAGACGACGGAAAAGGTCCCATAAAATCAATACCCCATACATCGAAAATTTCACAAACTTGGATAACATTTTGAGGCATTTCATCTCGTTGTGAAATTTTGCCTTGTTTTTGACACGTATCACAAGATTTGATCATCATATGGGCATCTCGATATATGGTAGGCCAAAAGAAATCGGCATCAAATAGTTTTCGGGCGGTGAGATTGGCACTATGATGGCCCCCGGTGGGTCCTTCATGGCAAGCTTTGAGGATCTCAAGAGCTTCTTGCCCATGCACACACCGTCGAATGATTTGATCCGCACAAGTACGAAAAAGATAGGGATCATCCCAGAAATAATGTTTAACGTCCTTAAAAAACTTCCTCTTTTGTTGAGTTGACATTCCTTTGATAATAAAATTCCCCGCATGGTAATTTGCATAGTCCGCAAAATTTGGGGTATTTTCACTAGAAATAACTCCAAGAGTTTCTAAAGGAAAATGTTCATTTATGTCTTTGTTTTCTAACACATCCTTATGAGGATTCTCAAGTCTAGATAAATGGTCTGCCGCAAGGTTCTCACTTCCTTTTTTTATCACGGATGGTGATATCAAATTCTTGTAGGAGAAGAACCCACCGGAGCAACCTCGGCTTAGCGTCTTGTTTGTTCATAAGGTACTTTAAAGCCGAGTGATCCGTATACACTATGCTTTTGGATAAGACAAGATATGGCCAAAACTTTTCAAAAGCATACACAACGGCAAGCATTTCCTTTTCCGTGGTAGTGTAATGAATTTGAGCTTCAGTCATAGTCTTGCTAGCATAATGTATAGGCTGAAAATGCTTCATCTTTCGTTGTCCAAGAACTGCACCAATCGCGAAATCACTTGCATCACACATGAGTTCGAATGGTAAGTTCCAATCCGGGACAACTAAGATAGGAGCTTCGGTAAGCTTCTTTTTAAGAGTCTGAAAAGCATCAATACAATCTTTAGAAAACACAAACGGTGTTTCCTTCTCAAGAAGGTGGGTCATTGGTCTAGCAATTTTAGATTAAGTATTGGGATAAATCGGCGGTATAAAACCTGCATTGTCCTAGAAACTTTAAACACCTTAACTGTAGTAGGGGAGGGAGCTTAGCGATAACATTGACATTTAGCACGATCAACCTCAATTCCTGATTTTTGATATCTATGCACTAACACAATTCCTTCTTTTACACATATCAAGTGGGCACTTTCCAATTAGGAACTAAATTCGTGTCTTCACACAAATCGTTCTTAGCATCTTTTCTAAATTGGAGAGGCATGAATCGAAACTATCCCCAAAAACTGAGAAATCATCCATAAACACTTCCATGGTCTTTTCGATCATATCATGGAATATGGCCATCATACACCGTTGAAAAGTACCGGGAGCATTATTACAAACAAATGGCATGCGTCGGTACACGAAAGTTCCATATGGAATGTGGAAAGTAGTTTTTCTCTAGTCTTGGTGGATCTATTGGTATTGAGGATGGACTCCTGAAAATCCGTATAGAAAACAATAGGGGAAGTTATTCCCATTGCTATCTTTCCAATCATCTGATCCTTAAACGGTATGGAAAATGATCTTTTCGAGTCGTTCATTTAATTTTCCTATAGTCGATACAAAAACTCTCATCCGGTAAACTAAACTGTCGAAATTATTTCATTCTCTTCATTAGCAACGACGGTTATTCCACCTTTCTTGGGAACACAATGCACTGGACTAACCCATGGGCTGTCAGAGATCGGGTAAATCATTCCGGCATCAAGAATGTTTTTAGGACCTCTTTTTTGATTACCTCATGAATTTTTTAGGTACCGTCTTTGACTTTGAACCGTAGATTGTATCATTCATCGTCCATCAAGATTTTGTGGGTACTAAAAAGAGGGTCGATCCCTTGATTCAGTGATTTTCCAAGCAATGGCCCCTTTGTGAGATTTGAGCACTTTAAAAGAGCATCTTTTTCATCCTTTTTTAAAACCTTTTGTATAATAACTGGTAAACTTATTCATTTTTTCCTTCCAAGGAAAAGGCTATTCTAAGTGAGACGGCAAAACTTTTAATCTATATTCTAGAGGCCCTTCAATTGAATATTTTGCCTCGGTCACTTCACTTTGTTTAAGGTCCTTCAGGAGAAGTTTGAAACTGGTCATTAATTTATCATTTTTTCAATCAACAAATATCTTCTCCGAATTGCAAATGCGCTGATCTTTTTCGTGTGAAATGAATACCTCCTTTGAAGAAAAGTTTCAATTTCTTCCAAAATGAATTCGGAAGTAAAGGGCTCAGACGACGGGGTGGGATTCCCACCCGAAGAATTAGGAAATCCTAGCAATTCTAGAGCATACTCCTCACAAATTGCATCATAATATGGATGTCATTCGGTTTACCGATTTGTTCATTTGTAGAGGTGTATCTCGTGGTTTGATCTAGATTAAAAGTGACGGCTTCGCTATCAACGAAGGGTTATTTCTCTCCATTACTACATCTATTAAAGCACGTACCGTCCTTAAAAAGAGATCTCCCAAGTATGAGAGGTATTCGAGGATCAGCTTCGAAATCGACAACAACAAAATCGGTAGGAAATGGAAAATTACACAACTTTACAAAAACATCTTCGGGCGAGTCTTTAGGGATAAGTATTGATCGGTCTGCTAAACTCTAAAGTCATCGAGTTGGTGTAAGTTCAGGTAGAGACAAGCTTTTTCCAAATAGAAAGAGCATAGATTTATGCTTGCACCAAGATTCGGGCAAAGGCGAGGCATACCTCTATTCCTGGGAAATTACCATGGTAGTAAGAAACTTGCAGAGATCTCCAAGGCTTTTCGAGAAGCTTTTTGAGAAAAGCATAGCCGAGCAATCTCATTCAATGGAAATCTTAGCTAACTCAAGCAACTTTTCCTTATTCATGAGCAACTCTTAATGTAGGAAACAAATCTTGCATCAAAGTAAAGCATCCTACGAAAAACTAATGTCAAAGCGCTAATCGTGAAAGATTTGGAAAGATCTCTCATATGTTTTGAAGCTTTGGCACGGGTCTCTTTTGATTAATATGTTTTAGACCCTTGAGAATGAAAAATGGTAAAATATACCCTTGGAGTTTGCACTTTTACGAGTTTGGTCCTTTAAGTTTAAAAATGGCAAAATAGACCCCTGTAGTTATAACTTTGATAAAATGACATTTTTAGTCCTTTTAGTTATAAGTTTCCGAAAGTTACGATATATACCCTTTTGCATGAAAAATGTATCGTTTTTAGTCCAAAATCCATAATAATGATATTTTTCAAATATGAAAAGTAATTTACAGGTTATAGCTTATTAATATAAGCTAAAATATGAAGATTTAACATAACGAAAGTTTAAAATAACGATTCGTTAAGCTAGGAAGCAAAACGGGTCAAATTACGGTTTTAAAATGAAAACGCGGATTTAAGTTCAAATTCTTTCAAGACTTATTAAAGTACTTATTATAATGTTAGATAAGCTTATTAGGATAGATTATAACAATAGTTTACAAGTTTAGCTTATAGATTAAGCAAAAACATGAAATTAGGGTTTCATGAGTTCGGTTTGGATCAAAAAGGTAAAACACATATGTTTTTGAGTTCAAAGCTTTATATAATGATTTAAGCATGATCATATGAACATTATAAGGGTATGAAAACAGAATGTAAGCTTATGGAACCTGGTTTTTAGCTTATAGCTTAGAAATGGGTCGAAATCAGGACTTTTAGCTTCGTACGCCTAGAATAACGACTCCCAGGCTTCATTTCTTGATTTATTTTGCTTCACTTCTATTCTTGAGACTTCTTAGGAACCTTTAGGATCTTATTTGAGCAATGGATTGCTGCTATTAAGGGTTATATAGGAGGAAGTAGGGGATGAGTCAGAATGAAGACTTTATGCCCCTATTTATAGTCAAAATGAGCTTGGAGGCCAAGGGATACTTTAAGACCAGGTGTGGACATGTATGAGAGCTAGAGGGTGATGTGTAGAAGCTATGTAATGAGTTGCTTGGGCTAGAAACTAGCTTAATGGTGTTGGTTTGTTCTTGTGATGCCGTGGCTAAAGGAGAGACAAAGAGAGGTGATATGGCTCATTTTAAGACCAAGAATGGACTTGATATTTAGGATAGGTGCTTGTAAGTAGCTTAGGGATGGAGGTGCTTGTAATTGAGGTGCTTGGTTGCAAGAAAAACTATCAAAATGGGTCAATTTGCAAAGAATTGAGGTCACGGGTACATTAGGGCTCATTTATGATTTTTGAGCTTGGATTTCAAGTACATAATTTGATAGGTGGTTTGGGTTTAAAATGGGCGAAAATGAGTAAACGGGTCAAAAGTTCCAATTAAGGCACTATTAAGGTTTCTTGGATTTAATTCGCATACATTTAAAGAAAAATGATGAAATGATGATAGAGTATGATTGATAATGTTGTAAATTAAGTTATTACAACTTATTTGATTAATGGTTTGGGTTTACAATGGATAAAAATCAAGAAACGGGTCATGGTTTAGTATTTTGCTCGGGTTAGGGTTTCTGGGTTTTGAATTATGGTTTTGAGTTTAAAAATATGTATGAGAGATTATGAATAGAATAATTAGGGTTTACATATTGTATATTGAGTGTAATAGCTTGTACAAAAGTGGTGATGAAGAACCTAGAATGAAAACGGAGGTAAAATGGCTATTTTGGAGATCATGCTTAATGACTTGTATATTGTACTTTTAAAGACTTGTTCATTGACGTGGAGGGAGTTTATATTTCAAATGAGATGTTATATTACTTTTACATATGCTTTAGTAGCTTGTGCATTCACTTTAGATGTTAATATTTCATGAAATTAAGGTTTAGAGGTATACGATAACGGTTTAAAGCCCGTTTTGATATAACTTTGCAAATGGTACATTATATGAGTAATGTACTTTGTAAAAATGATATTATGATATTGACTTGACATGTTATGATGTTTGCTTGACATATATGAAGTTAGGATTGCCATAGGTAGGTTGCGTGAGCTCGTTAACTTTAGATATGTAAGTTACATTGCATATTGAGATATTGGTAATGCAAGTAATGTAATAAAGCAAAAAATTTCCCTCAAAAAGGTGGTTCATATATAATAGATAGATAGTACATTGCATTTAACTTAATAGATGAAAATTTACATTGATGAAAATTGTTGGTTGTTATAATTTCTATTGTTGCAACTCTCATTCAACTCTCATCTCACCAAGAACATATTATTGAGCTAGTGAAACAATGTAGCATCATTATTTATAAAATCTTGTTTTATAATCTTTCAAAAATTAAAACACAACATATGGATGTATAGATCTTGAACATATATGAGAGAACATAAGTAAACCACAAGAAAAGATTCAAGACACTTATAAGAATGAAGAACAAGTAGAGAAATCATAAGATCTATACCCCAAAATACTATATCTATAAAACCCAACAACAAATCTTGAAACCCTAACCTTAGATCTTGAAGAAAAACCTTTAATAGGTTCTCAGCTTTGATGTTCTCTTCTTTGATTGCCTCGGTTTGGGCTTCGAGGATTTGTGATGGTAATTTTAGGTGAAGGGTCATGACTAATGCTCTAACTCGAAGTGGTTTGATTCATTCCTTCCGGCTTAAGGCATCTGCTACAAAATTTGCCCTTCCAGGATGGTAGCAAATATCACAATCATAATCTGCGAGCAATTCTAACCAACGGTGTTGTCTCATGTTCAACTCTTTTTTATCAAGGATATGTTGAAGACTTTTATGATCAGTGAACACAGTACACTTTGTGCCATACAGATAGTGTCTCCAAATTTTAAGAGCGAACACTACTGCTCCTAATTCAAGGTCATGTGTGGTATAGTTTTCTTTATGAGGCTTGAGTTGTCGAGATGCATATGCAATACTTTTTCTCTTGCATTATACTGCTCCTAAGACTTGATGTGATGCATCACAGTAAACAACAAAGTCATCATTTCCTTCTGGTAATGCTAAGATTGGAGCTTCACAAAGTTTCTGTTTTAGTAGTTGGAAAGCTGACTCTTGGTTTTCTCCCTAGATATACTTCTTGTTTTTCTAGGTTAATTCAGTCAAAGACTTTGTAATCTGGGGAAAAATCTTCGATAAATCTACGATAATAACTGGCGAGTCCTAAGAATTAGCGTACTTCTGTAGGTGTGGTAGGAGATGCCTAATTCTTAACTGCTTCAATCTTGGCGGGGTCAACGTAAATTCCTTGACTGTCAATCACGTGCCCGAGAAATTGCACGATACTGATCCAAAATCACCCACTTGGGAATCTTGCATACAATTTCTCATTTTTGAGTAATTTCAATATTATTCTTAGTGATTTGCA
>BQNB010072466.1:22500-27897 GCA_026074375.1 Tanacetum coccineum
TTGAGATAAACAATCTAAAAGTGCAAGTACAAGACAAGTTACACGTAAGTTGAAACATCTTTAAGCTCGAAAGAGCCAAAAGACTCAGTGTGAATTACTTGTTTTTTATTCTAGGATTCAGAAAATAAAGTATGAGAACATGTCACTAACTTTTCAGGTTTCTTCCTTAGTTAAGGAAAGAGAACATATTAAGTTAGAATATAAGAAGCTTTATGATTCAATCAATCAGACACGGGCAAAAACGAAACTTCAAACTGACTCTTTGCAACAAAAGCTTAATGATCAGATTTCTAAAAATGACAAGTTAAGAGCACAATTAAAAGGAAAGTTATCTGAATCTCAAACGAATCATAATGGTACAAGTGTGACTAAGCTTTCTAAACCTTCAACTTCAGGAACCAAACTTTATATAGTTACTTTGTTTCCTAAATCAAAGGTTATTCCTAAAGTTGTTAAGAAAAATGATTTATCAAAATCAGTCACTTCACACTTGACTACCAACAAGATAATTAAAAAATGCACAAAAGTTCTTACCCCAAGTTTGCTTAAGATTGAGACTGAACCGATCAATGAGTACTTTAAGAAAAATAGGGTTGTGCATCACGATTATCTGAGAGTAACTAAAGAGCATGTAGCAACACTACAAGAACTTTTAGAACTAGCTAGAGCATTGAAACCTTTTGATGAACATATAGGTTATGCCTCTAAGTTTGCTGCACAAATTCAGGAATTGTTAGTGTTTTTTAGTGCCTCATGCCCTTTCACTCAAAGTGGGAATTAAAAGTGAGCTCCCGCTACAAGCCATAGAAAGAACAATAAGCCTTACGTAGATGCATCTAGAACGAAACATATAATTAGGACAATCACAAAAGAGCATGCAGTAAAGCAAAACACTCGTAAGACTGACAACACTATGTTGCCTTCTACAGGTAGAGTAAGCTCTACTAATGCTAGCGGATCAAAGCTTAGAGGCAATACAAAGAATGATAGGATCCCACAACCATCCAGTAGAAGCATGAAGAATAAAGTAGAAGCCCACCATAGGAAGTTTAAGTCTAGTGCTAATAAGAACAATCATGTTTCAGATTGTAATGCGAATGTTAAGAATGTTGCTCTGTCAAAGAATTATGATACTATTTGCTTATCTTGTAATGAATATTTGTTTTCTACAAATCATGATGCTTGTGTTGTTCAATATCTTAAGAAAATGGAAAAACGTAAAGTGGCTAAATCTGCAAAACAAAAAATTAAAAGAGAATGGAAACCAACAAGACGGATCTTTAAAACTATATGTCTTAATTGGATACCCACTGGTAGGACATTTAACTTGGTAGGAAAACTGTGCCCCCTTCTTCTTCTAATGACACGTTTGCCATAGTTGTTCCTCCTGGACAGATCCTAACAACCACAATAATTCCGGTTGATGCACCGTGTCCTAAACTAAGTCGTAGATATGCCAATGTGCGGGAATCACTCTCTAAATCCATGATAAATACTGAATGTCATCTATTTAATTTACATGATTTTAGATTTAAGATATTTTTTCAGGATGAAGAGCTTCCACCTTTGAAGTTCGGCTATCTAAGAGTCACTTAGGTTCACTAACAACCCGGAACCCAATCAAAAGTTGAGGTTCCATTCTTTTGTAAATATGTTTTTCTTCTTTCTTTTTGTGTAGATTATAGAAATTATTCTTTGGTATTTAGACTCTGGGTGTTCTAAACACATGACTGGACGCCGTGATAAGCTCATCAATTTTGTTTTCAAATTCATCAAGTTTTATCAAAATGATTCGGTTTCTGGTAACGATCAATTTTGCAGCTATTATGGATATGGAGATCTACAAATGGAGAATATTCTTATTTCACGTGTTTACTATGTTGAAGGACTTGGTCAATAATTCTATTATACGTTTGGGCAATTTTGCTTGTATTCGGATCTCGAAGTAGCCTTTAGAAACATACTTGTTTGTACGTAACTTGGATAGTGTTGATCTATATTGGGTTCTCGTGGTTCTTATAATTCTCTCTATACAATCTCAATGCGGATATGATGAAGTCTCGTCTTCTCCAATTTTTCTACTTCTTTAAAGCCTTAAAGACGAAAATCTTGGTTTACTGCTCCATCAAATCTCTCACTTTAAAATTTAGGTACCATCAATAAGCTTTGTAAACAAGGTATTGGCAAAAGGAGTTGCCTAAGTTGAAGTAAAATAAGATCATCTATTGCTCGCATGTCAAATGGGAAATCAAAACAAGATGGAATCCCTCCACTAACGCCTGACCGAGTACAATGAAAACTTCAAATTTTGCTATAGATTTGTGATTGGTCCGATTGGGTAGAATGTATATAAACAAGAAAAGCGATATATCTTGTCATCGTTGTTGATTATTCTCGTTTTACTTGGGTGACGTTTTTTAGAACAAAGATGATAAGGATGAGCCCCAGAAATTATTATCAAATTTTTGAAGCAAGTAAGCTCAGCCTTAATGCATACCGTATGATATCTTTCGTAAACGCAACAGCATAGAGTTTTTCAAAGCAGATCTCTACGAAAATAATTCAGATGGATATTGGATTTGCTCATCATTTAACTAAGATATTGTACTTAACAACAAAATGGTTTAGTGAATGATGTCACCTACACACTGGTATAGAGGCTGCAAGGGGACCATGCCTATTTCTCCAAATCTCTGCTATCTAAAGGGATGAAGCTATAGCTAACTGCATGTTATTACTCAAAACGCTCCCTAATCTATAAATGTCACAATTAAGACTCCATATGAACTGCATTAAGAGATTGCAAACTAGACTCAAGTATATTCATGTTTTTTGTGCTCTACCTATGTTATCCACAAACATAAGATTTTAAGGATCTTGGAAACATCGCCTAAAGCATGGACATTGGAATCTTCTTCAGTTATTCACCATCCAAGAGGCGTAATGGATCTTACAATAAAAGGACCAGATAAATAATGAACACAATGAACGTACAATTTGATTTGAACTTACTCTAATGGGCTTTTTCGAACAACTGGTTCAGGACCGATACTTCATTGTTTGACTTCAAGACACATTAGTTCAGGACTTGTGCTTACAGGTGTGCTTCAAACATCAGCTAACCTTTCTCTACCAAAGAATCGACTGGGATTTGTTGTTTTTTAACCAAGTGCGTATGACTACTTTTAATCTCTAAGTGCTGTATTCTACCCTATTTCCGCTACAAACTCTAATTCACATCAGATACAGTCAAAGCATCTCCTCTACTACCATTGATAAAGAAGCTCCCTCTCTAAGTAATTCACTAAACATTGAAGCAACAAACTCACCACTTCAATTCTACAATGTTGAACAAATAAGGAAGTTGTAGGTTTAACAGTGACACATTTATAAATCCATTTGTTCCTCAAGAGACCAGCTCAGCTATAACAACCTGCAATTTTCATAAATGTGAATATCTATCTATTAAGTTAGATGATGTACAATCTATCAATTATATATGAACTCACCTTTTTCAGGGAATTTTTTTTCTCTTTATTACCATTACATACTTTGCCAATATCTCAGTGTGCAACATTTGTTTGCATAACTAAAGTTAACGGGCTCAGGCTTACTCCTTACATATGGCAAATCTATCTTCATATATATCAATCAATCATCATAGAATTCAAGTCAATATATAATATCATATTTACATGGTAATTATTCCTATAAGTGTCACCATTCGCAACGTTAATCAAAACGGGCTTTAAACCGTTTTCATATGCCTTTTATTAAACCAAATTCCTATGAAGGATAACATCTAAAGTGAATGCACAAGCTACTAAAGCATATGTTCAAGTAATATAACATCTCATTTGATAATATCAAATCTCTTCAAGTTAAAGTGCAAGTCTCTAAAAGCTTAATGTACAAGTCATTAAGCATGATCTCTAAAATAGCCGTAATACCTCCGGTTTTCATTTTAATTTCTTCACCATCATTTGTGTACAAGCTACTACACTCAATATACAATGTGTAAACCCTAATTATTCTATTCATAAGCTTTCATACAACTTTTTACACTCAAAACCCTAATTCAAAACCCTAAACCCTAAAACCGAGCTAGTTTCTAAACCATGACCCGTTTCTTGATTTTTATACATTGTAAACCCAAACCAACACTCAAACAAGTTGTAATAACTTAATTTACAACATTCTCAATCATATTCCATCATCATTTCATCATTTTACTTCAATTATACAAGAAATAAACCTAATTGGAACTTTTGACCCGTTTACTCATTTTCTACCCATTTTAACCTAAACCACCTATCAAATTTTGATTATAATCCTTAATATAAGTCTTAGGATCAGTAACCTATCATTCCTAATCAAATATACACGAACTCCAAGCTTGAAAACCCTAATTGAGTCCTAATGTACCCGAAACCTAAAACCTTTGAAAAGTGACCCATTTTGAAAGTTTTTCTTGCAACCAAGCACCTCAACGATAAGAACCTTACCTCCCTACCTGCGTACAAGCACCTTTCATCAAATATCTTCCTCATTTATAGTTAAAAATTGATCACATGGTTCCTTGTTTCTCTATTCTTAGCCGCGACATGCAAAGGGATAACCAACTCATCAAAGCTAGTTTCTAACTTAACCAAAACATCCTATAGACCCTCCTCATAACCCTCTAGACCTCCCACATGTCCCATCTTTGATTACAAGCTTACCTTGGCCCTTAAGGGTGGTTCGACAATAAATAGAAGCCATAACTCTTCATTTCACTTCATCCCCCACTTCCTCCTCTATAACCCTTACATAGAAGCAATATTTTGCTCTAAAAGATCCTAAGAGGTCTTAATAAGGCTCAAGTGCAGAAAGGAATCAAAATAAACCGAGAAACGAAGCCCCAGAGTCGTTATTCTAGGCGTACGAAGCTAAAAGTCCCGATTTCGACCCGTTTCTAAGCTATAAGCTCAAACCCAGGTTCTATCGACTTCATACCTGCTACTACACCTTCATAATGTTCATATGATCATGTTAAAATCATAATATAAAGCTTTGAACTCAAAAACCTAAGTGTTTTACCTTTTTGATCCAAAACCGTACACCCGAAACCTTAATTTCGCGTTTTTCATAAAACTAAATGTTATAATGGTTAAATATTGTTATAATCTATCCTAGCATGCTTAACTAATGTTAAAATAACCACTTTATTGATTAATGAAGAAATTTGATCATAAAACCAGCACGTTTATGTTTTGAAACCCTAATTTGACCCGTTTTGCTTCCTAGCCTAACGAATCGTTATTTTAAACTTGTGTTACGTTAAAACTTCATATTTTAGTTTATTATAACTTATAAATATCTTTTGAAATGTTAAAATATTTTGAAATGTTAAAATAA
>BQNB010072467.1:0-32428 GCA_026074375.1 Tanacetum coccineum
TTTCCTGGTAAGAAGAGTGAGACTTACTCTTATCTCTTCTCATTGGTTGACAAGAATAAGATAGGGTTATAATTAATTTTTTTCATCAATTATATTTAAACTCACTTTAAATCTTTCATTACCCTTTTCGGTTATGAAATCTATGAAAAATAAAAAAAATTGTGCAACTAGAGAACATTTTGTCTATAGTTACCAAAATAATAACATCTTGCACTTGTCACGATGTATGAGTTTAAACTGCAACGAGAAAAGAAAATTGCTAGTAGGTCTTCTAGGTGAATTTTCTTGGACTCGACTTATTCCTTATAGTGCTAAACACCCTTGTGGCTAGGCAGACTAATAAAGGAGGAATTGCATGCTAAAATGTTCAAGTTAATGAAAGCATGAATGGCTAGTCCCTCATATACATAAGTAGAACTTCATATACTCTGTTCAGTACCTAAGTACATTGCTACTTGTAGGCATTCTAAGAGAGCAGGAAAGTATATAAATAACTTGTAGAATACTAGTAATCTTAAGATCAAACCAAGAACAAGAGTGAGATGTGGGTTGTGATGTTGGAGAGAAATTGGATGGAAATGGATGAATGTATTAATGAAGTGAATGGGAAAAATGGAACAACCAACCCTCTCCAAGACTAGGAGAGGGTGTATAAATAGTCTACCATGGCCGGCCATGGGCTTGGTTGGGCCACCCATGGGCCTTGGGCCGGACTAGATTACTAATCTAATCCTGATTCTAACTACGAGCTAAGACTTGTTACAACTTGGAAGTGACCGACACTTTTCGTGTTTCCAACACTCTTTGATCCGATTTGTGTGGAAAATGATGACTCGAATTGCGATAAGGAAAAGGATAATTTGTCTCTTGGCAACTTACTTACATCAAAAACCAAAACTTCTTTCTCGTCCTCAAGAAGTTGAAGAAGTTAAAGAAAAAAAAGATGAAGTTTCAAGTGATGTTCTAATCCATACTATTGTCATGCCAATAAGAATCACTTTTGATAATCCAATTGATTTTAATGATCATTTTTCTAAACCAAAGTATTTTAAGAAGAACTTTACCGTTTCACTTGATTCCACCGAATCAAATATTTTACCACCTCCTTTATTAGATTCCGACTCGCCTTTCACTGCGGAGTTGTCGGCTAGTGTTACTTTGAATTCTCTCAGAAACGAGGACAAAGTATTCAAACCAGGTATACTAGTTTATCATACCATTAATGATAAAAATCTTGTTACATTGGAGGAGAATTTAAAAGAGAACATTTCCTCCAGGACTATTTTAGTTTTCAAAGAATCGTATTTTCTTCTACCTCCACCAGATAAATGTTTGAATTTTGAGCCCATTTTGGTTATGAAGAATGTTGTGCTTAATGAAGATTTCTACCAAAGCAATGTTGAAGATGTCAATTCCTTCACAATTATCATTTGGATTTTTCTTCCATACTTCACTTACACCAAGGAATCACCTTTGATTTTCTCCTTTAGGAGTGAGAATTTTGTTTTTGACCCCGGCATCGTCACGTTTCATAAGCCAGTGGTATGTTCAATGAAAGTTTTCTATTTGCTCTCCCTAAGGACAAATTAATTCAGGGATCGAGTCGAGCTTGCGACTCGGTGACCAAAAACAAGCCGCTTCGTGGGAGTTCACCCCATGCTTATCCTTTTCTATTTTCTTTTTATTTTCTAACAAATGTGTTGTGATGTGTTGAGGCTAGTCTCTTCCGATTTTTCGTTGTTTGTTGCTTGTTGTGATTTTTGCAGGATTAACCCAACAATTTCTAAAGCCTCTCGTGTCCGGTGTTGTATCCCGTTTCACTCGAGCTTCTCATCCTTTGTGTGAAATTAGTTTGGGGAGATCCGATATCCTTTCATCTTATCGATTCACGTTTATCTTTGCATAATTCATAAACGGCTTAGATTTTCGTAGAGACCCGACTTTAAACATTGAGGACAATGTTTCATTTTAGTTTGGGGAGGGAATCTATCGATTTGATGTTACCTGCTTATTGTTTTGTTCTCACGTACCCGTTTTCCCACAAAAATAGCAAAAAATTTAAATTTTTAGTCATAATTATAAAAAATATATATATATAAAATAAAAATGTAAATAATAAGTGTTAAGACACGAATGTAGGTTTTCCGTTGGTAAGAATAAGAAGTAATTTTTAACCCGATCGTACGTGTAGAGTTCTAGCTTTCTCCCTTAACAATTAATGATGATAGTTTGTGCTAGTCTCATGTAGACTTTAAACATGCTAGACTTGAATCGTTAGTAAATGAAGACTTGTGCTAATCTCAAGAAGATTTTAAATATGCCGAGTTGGATTTTATATAGGCTAAGTATTCGCGAGTCTCTTTTTTAGAGATTTTAAATTGCGAAGAACGAGAAATGATAGTGTTATTTATAAGTCATGACATTAAACGTAGATATTTGGAAAACTCAAAGGCTTTTAAGAATAACTTGTGGTTTTTCTTCCCCGAGTCTTAAAATGGATTAATATATACGTTGTTTCTCTTTAATTTTTACAAATTAGAGTTTTATCTTAAAAGGCTAATCACATATTCAGAGAAAAGCTTTATCGATAATGAAGTTCAAAAACATCTGGTAATAAGAATTTTAGTTCATGTTTTTACTGTGGTTTTCTGAAAAACCAAATTAAATTTTTTCTATTTGCAAAAATAATGTATTAAATTAATATATAATAAAAAAAATTAGTTGGTGAATAAAAAGGATGCAAGTTATAAATCCTTAAATAATTAATATACAAACTCCATCGCAATAAAGTACATGGGCATTTGTCGGTTCGCTCCCGATGTGACATCGAAATAAAGTATATTTAGGGTTGATATCATAATAAGTACACGAGCTCTTGTCGGAGGCGTGGCCGATGTGTCGTCGAAAGAAAAGTGATACCAGATTCCTAGCCTAATAATGTAAATAATAATAATAATGTTGCAAGTTAGAAAATAAATAGTAAAAGTTTCATTCTCTAAAACCAAGGTATTCTTTTGAACTAAGGTTTGCAAAAGTCTGCAAGGCTTTTTCTTCGGAAGTTCATGCGTCTCGATTATTATTCTCCGGATGGGGTGTCAAAAACCTTAGCACTTACCCGATGACGGTGGGATGTTAGAGAAGAAAGTCATTCATGGGGCAAGTGAACCAACGATGTCTTAGCTAAGGAGGTTTTTGTTTGCTTTGAGTTGTGATCTTACTAAGTGATTAACATATTAGCCCAAAAGGCCCATGTGTAAAGCTTGGTCGGATTTCAACTATCTAAATATGTGGATTTAATGGTTTAAATTAATTTGAACACACACACTTAAATATATGATTTATGTCGGGAAGAGAAATTCACAAGTTGTAATTATAAGTAGTCTTAGCATCTTAGCTCGTACTTAACGGTGATCTTATTTTTAAACTTAGCATGGGAAAGGTGAAAAATCGGGAATGACGAAGTTATCTTTTAGACACTTAATTGTGCTTTTTGTTCTATGATCCTTAAAGTTACCAATAAGGTAATGAAAACAATACATTATGTCAACACAAGAATAAGTTGTAGTTAGGTAGTTAATTATCAAGAAAAATCATAAAAAGAGAAAAAAGTTTTGAAAATGGGAATTCGGGTGTTTTATAACTTGTGATCTCTTAGCTCTCTCAACAAAAATCTTTGCTACTTTTCAAAGGTTTAGTTTGGGGAAGTTTTGAGGTATTTGGTTATAAGGCATGTGATATTGCGTGAGGACACGCAATCGTTTAGTTTGGGGAATTTTGATAAGTGTAAAATACACATATCCGTTAACACCTAAAAAGGCCCAATTAAACCCAAAACACAGTGAAAATGGCAAAAATATGCTTGGTTTGTGTTTGTATGTGTGCAGGTACGGATATATCAAAAATCACAAGAAAACCGTCAAAAACAAGTAAACACGGACAAGAGAAACGGAAGAGCAAAAAAAAGCCAGAGATGCAAAGCCAAAAGCAGGAAAAGTCAAAAAGTCAAAGTCGTGGTCAACATGGGTCAACAAAGTTAAATCACTAGAAGACAAAAAACCTAAATGTTACCTAAATAGTCCCTCAAGTTTCAAAAATCACACAAATGGTCCCTAAACTTAAATGGGCCATGTTGCCATTTTCCAAAATCCCTAGCCCAATACCCTTTTTATAAAACCACAAGGACCAATGTTGCCATTTTCCAAAATCCCTTTTTACCTTACCCTTTATAAACCAAACACAAGGACTACATTTGCCAATAGTCCAAAGTTTAAAACGATTTTACCCATTTCAGTTATAAAAAGGGCGCCAAAGAGTGTTACTGTTCACTCTTCTTCCCCGTTTTACCCACCAGTCAAATCAAAGGGGTTTTGTTAATTGAGGGTCATTGTGGATAATTCATGGGACAATGAACACAATGGCAGGGACAATTAAGTCAAATCAAAGCTTTCATTGGCTCACAAGCAAAGGCTTACTCGTGGCTATGGCAAAGAAGCACAAGGAGACTCATTTTTTACACTAAATTATGCCTAAAAGAAACACAAGGTGTCTCAATCACGGATTGCCACGTTGGCAATCCGTGTGAGCTACCTAGTGATCTAACGGCTAATAATGATTTACCAATCATTGGTAGAGTGTACGGGTTGGATTAATTGGAGCGTGGGAAGCAAAATAGAGCCTAGAAGCTTCAGAGAAGGCCTATAAATAGAACACACTTTCACACACTTTAGTATCTTCTTTTCCGGTTTTTCCTAATTTTGCTCCTCTAGTTCTAGCTTTTAGCTTTTTTAACATAGCTCTATTGTAATTTTACTTTTAAAATCATTTGTAATCTTATTTTCAGAAATGTAATCAATCTTTTTAGTTAATGGAATCTACTTTCTTTTTTATTGATCAATTGTTATAAAGACTCTCATTTACTCTAAGTGTTTAGCCTACTATGACTCATACCATCACTATAAGTCAACCATTCATCTCTCTTAGTCTACTATGCGAAGATAGTGCTTAACAAGTTGTGTAATCTAATCATATACTTAAATCTGCTTAAAATTCCATTGTTATTTGATCTAATGAGCCTTTTGGAAGGACGCTAGCAGTTAAGGAAGGGCTCTCAAGGACTTTTACTGGCTTATTTCTAATAAGCCAGAGCTGTAGATAAGCTCATTTGAGCAATTAGCTTTTGTTTAGCTAAAGCTTCAAGTAAGTTCTCTTTATATTTCTTTGTCATTTAATTTAGCTTAAAATTGCTTAAATAGCTTAAATTTGCTTATTTGCTTATTAATAGTGCTTATCTGTTTTCTTATAGCTTATTTGTGTTTTAACTTGTTAATTAGTACTTATAAACCATCTGTTTTAGCTTAGTATAATTAGAATCTAGATTAGTGCTTAATTTGTCTTAAAATCTATAAAAACCCAAAAATTTGTTAGTATAAGCTTAAATTTTAAATTTAGCTTAAATGATTGATGATTTATGTTTGTTAGGTTAGTTAGTAGCTAATTAGCATCTGGTACTTAAGTCTAGTTAATTAGATCTTAAATTCATAAGCTTAATCAAATCTCGGATACAATTTAATGGGAACGTGTTGGCATTAGGTTGATTGACTCAAAACAGTCAAAAGTTTTGTGCAAACCATTTGAGGAAGATCTTTGTTTTCATTCAAAAATCAGTAGAAAAGTGTTTTTAAATGTTAGATTTTTAATTGAATAAAGTTTGAGCTCTTATTCTCTGTTGTTTAGCAACAGGGAATTTTACTATGTAGATTTCACTTGTGAAATTTTGATCTAAGCCCTCTAAGGCTTAGATTTTGTTTGCTTTAAGGTTTTTACACTTCTAGTGAGTGTATTAGGTGCAGGGTAACCATATTGGTTACCTGCATTTAGGCTATTGAACTCTTGCCAAGGCATAGTTACTAACAAGCAGTTAGTAAATGCTGTCACTTTTAGGTTTCATTTTAGCTAGTAATTTTTTAAATTTAGGTTTTAAAATTTAGTTTGCTTTAGGTTTAGATATAGCTTTAGATACATTAAGCTTTAGTTTCCAATTTATAGTTCATTTCCTTAGGTGCATTTAGTTTTAAAAACACGTCTTAAGAAGCCAAAAATTTTTAAAACAGTAGTAAAAATAATAAGCATTCTAATATTAGAATTTTAAGTTGTAGTATCTGATTTTCTTGTTTTAATTTATAGATTATAGCTAGGATAATTAGAATACTTAAGCTCAGCTTAAGTTTTAGCTTATTGAGAATTTGAGTTTATCTTAATTTTAAGCTTTTTGAGTTTGTTCTTGAATTAGCTGTTTTGATCCTCAATGTTAGTTGGTTTTTAGTGTTTTCAGTAGAGTAAGCTTATTAGGATTAGTTTAAGCTCATCATAAGCTTCCAGGAACAGCTTTTGTTTTGAAATTTAAGCTTATATTTAAACTTGTTGCATAGCTTTAGTTAAAATCAAGCAAATTGTGCAGCTCCAAAAAGCCTCACTTTCTGAAATCAGATCTTCACAAGCTCTTTTTGAGCTTAATTTTGAGTTTAAGCTAGTATTGTCTTTATTAAAGTTGTTTAAAAACTTATAATCTTTAGTTTTTAGCTTTTGGTTTTTGGTTTTTAAAATTTTCAAAAAAATAAAAAAAGAGCAAAAATGGGTGTCTGTCAACCTCGAACCCACGACCTCACTCTTATAAACCCAACGTGTTAACCATCATTCTACAATAGCTCATCCGTCTACTTCTCCTTCCACTTAACTCTTATACTCATTTTGGCTATTTAAAGCCAAATAAGCTGTCTAGCTTATTTCGGGGCTTATTTGTTAAGCTACAACTTTTAGCTTATTTTTCCTAGGTTTGTTATAGCTTAAGCTATTTTCCGTAATTTTTCTAGAATTTTTACTATAAGTTTAGTATTTTTAATCTTTTATTTTCTTTAAAAACTTTAAAAAATTAAAAAAAAAATAGAAAAATAATCCGAAAAATAAAAATCTTTTTTATAAAATTTTCTTTCATCATTAAGTTTGTAGGAAAAATAGTTTCACTTTCGTAGTTTCTATTTTGCAAAAATTCATCTTTTTAAAGAACGGGTTTAGTTCGTGTTCTCGTTTTTCAATTTTAACCCATGTTTTAACTCAGTTTTCACTCTAGTTTTTTTAAAACTTCGTTTTTAGTCAATTAGAATACATTTAAAAAGAAAAATAAAAATTAGTTTAAATTTTGTAGAATTTAAGTTTTTTGCCTTAGTTTTAGTGTCCCGTTTTGCGTTTTTGAGTAAAAATTTTAATTATCGTTCTATTTTAGTAGATATAGATCATCAAAAATATCCTTGCTACATTCAAATCAGGATCCGAACTTAAACGTGGTTTCAATTTCACTAGTCATTGGGGATAACGACCCGGGTGATCATACTTACCCGGTTTAATATACGTATTTTATATTATATAATATATATATTTTTGAGAGTGAATTTTATCAAGGGTAACTTGGTAATTTTCTTAATTACTCTTAAGGTTATATTTTATATATATATTTTACGTGTGTTAAAACTTCACATCAGGTATTAGCTATTATTATGAAGATTTGAATGTTTGGTTTGTTTATCTTGAATGCTTAATTTATCATTGATTGCTTGTTTATGTTTATCAATTTATACTTGTTTACATGCTTTGTATGCGACCTATCATTCAACTGGATCTAGTGATACCGACCACGTTAGCTATATGCCGGGATGGCTATCCATATAGTGATTTATACATCTAGACCAATAGGATCACAAATAATGACCTATCTTCGCCTTTAGATTAGTGAGCTTAGTTGGACCGGCAGGTGACCCTTGGGATCAACGAGTATGTTCTTAATCAATTGGTAAAGACTTGGCCAGTGGACTACTAGTATATAAATTGCCATTAAGCAGTAAGTGGATAAAGTCTCTATGAGCTAGGGTTTAACAAGATCACCAATGCTTTAATCCCTAAGATAGATTATAATCAACAAATATCACATGCAATAATTAGCGAAGTGACCACATGATCTCTCATATCGATCATATGGTCACTATTGCTAGCTCTATGCAGACTCGCTCATACTTCAACGTACATCTACCACAGAGCATGCAACTCATCAGAAACCCTTCGATTGCAGATGTAGAGTACACTATCGCTGCGGAAACATATCGAGCAAATTCCCGTAATAGAATCCTAAATTATACACACGAAACCTCGTAACTTCGAGACTCTCTTCAAGAGAAAATGTTTAGACTCTTTGCTTGAACGTCTACGATTACGACTGTTTCGAAGTCGTGGAAGATTCGGCGATTAAATTTGATGAAGAGCGAGTGCGCATGCACTAAAAATAAAATAAGAAAAAATATTTGTGTAACCGATAATCAAACAAGTGTACGGTAGCTCTCTAAAAAACGCAAAAAGAAGCAGAGGAGCGGGTAAGCGCGAAGCGTTTTAAAAACCTTCTCCTTTCGGGTTGAAGATCGTCGGGTCAACCCTCCTTATATCTCTCTTATAGTTTGTAATCTAAAGGTGAGCCGATTTCACAAGTGACACAACGGTTTTTTTTGTTGTTTTTTAAATTTTTGGTTTTTTATTGGGTCGGTTAGGAAAAGTATTTTTGGTTTTTTCTAATAAATCAACGAAAATAAATCGAGAAAAAAAATATTTTTTTGTATTTTTTTAGTTTTAAAATAAAACGATAACTTCATGAGAAAGGGTCTTCAAATACTAATCTTCAAACGTAAACACGAGAATTGCACACACCTCCCCGGCTACGGCGCCCAAAAAACTGATATAGATAAATATTATATATATAATAATATATATATATATATATATATATATATATATATATATATAATTACTTAATACATATATATTATATAACTAAAATAATCAAATAATATGAAGAGTAAGTATTCCGTAAGGTTTTTAAGAAGATTACTTTTAACCAAAGTAAAATCCAAAACCTTCCCGGGTCGTAGTCCCAACGAGGCGTGAATTAAGAATCGTGATTAAGTTTGTGATCGCGTGATTTGAATGATCAAATTTTGATTTGGATTCTATTTCTACTAAAATAATGCAAAAAACAAACAAAGGCAAGCAACAATTAAAGCAAACACGAATTAAGCACGAAAACGTTAACGGGAATCTAAAACCGAGCCTTAAAAACCTAAATTATAAAATTTCAACCCTAACAATGCAAATTTATTTTTTAAAAGTCCTAAATGATTAAAAATAATTTTAGAAAAAAGAATTATATTTTTTTGACTTTTATTTATTTTTTTATGAATTAAAAACAGTTTTAATCTAAAAATATTATAAAAAAAATAAACTAATTTATAAAAATCTAAGAAAATTAGAAAAAGTGCTTTGAACAGTTAAAAACCTAAGAAAAATAAAATGAGTCTACCAGCTTATCTCAATAAGCTGGAAATAAGCCCAAAACGGCTGATGGCTTATAAGGGAAAAACTCCCTTAAATACCAACTGGCCCATGGATCTAACGAAAAAGACCCAAGGGCAATGGTATTGTTTGGGAGTGTTAAGGTGTTGGTTGAGTGAGGTTGAGGTCTCAGGTTCAACCCTTGAGACTTCCCTCAACTCCCAACATTTTTATTTTGTAATTTTTTTTGGAAAAAGCTAACAATAAGATAACTAAACAACTTTTAATAAAAACACTATTTATAAAATGCTCCAAATAAGCTGGTAATAAAGCCTCACTCAGAATCCCGACATCCACCAACACCAGTCTAGCGAACCACACTACAACAAAAATAACAATACTCAGCCAGTCATACACACTTAGAATACAGCGGGGGGGGGGGGTGCGGGTGGTAAGGGGAGGAGGGGGGGGGTGTTGTTGGGTATGTTGTTGGGTTGTTTGTTGGTTTGGAGTGTTTGGGGGGTGTGTTTTGGGGGGGGGGGACCCTATTTGCTATAGGATAAATTCCTAATAACTAAATATACCTAACACTACGACTGTCACCTACTAAGCATGCGTAATTACAAACAAAATAAGCCACGTAACAATCCAGCTAAACGCTACATGATATACGTTCGTTTCCAGTGATAGCTAGTCACCCCGAACCTGTACATGGCGATGCCTAGAAATCTCTGCCACCATATACCAGCAACAACAGTAGCTACATAACATGCTCTGGAAAAGTCTAAATACCATAATATAAGCTGATTTTAAGCTTAGATTAAGCTAAAAATAAGAAGCCTAAAAGAGTAAACAGATTAGTTATCAGGTCATAAGCTCAAATAAGCAAAAACAAACAATTAAGCACATATATAAAGCTAGAAAAGATCAAATCTAACAGACGGCTTAACTTTAAAGCTTAAAAGCTTTAACACACACTAATCCAAAAACTGTTTTTGACATAAACTTAATAAGCTCACACTTAGTTCCCAAATCATCTACTAACAGTCATAATCCACACTTATTAGACAAACCTAACCCAAAATCAGCAATTCCACGATAAGCCAAAGCTCAGAAATCCAAAATACAGCTTTTTACTACAAAAAAGGGTTTTTAGTTGTAGAAAGCAAACGTACTTTCATAAGTGTTCCATTTTTGCGTACACTTGGTACTTTTAAAAAGTTGTAACAATAGCAATGAACTTTCATACTAGTTTCATTTTGCACCATTTTGATATTCCGGTCATACTTGAAAGGTTAGACACTGGCACCATCTCTCTAATGTGTGACACGTCATCCAACCACTATATGTAGCAACATTAAACACTTATGAAAGTTCGTTGCTATTGTACAACTTTTTAAAAGTACAAGTACCAAAATAGAACACTTATGAAAGTACGTTGCTATTCTACAACTAAAACCCTAAAAAAAACTAAAAACTATCTAATGAGGCAACTTTAAGCTAATTTTTAAGCTACTAGATCATTAAGCTAATTTCTAAAAGCTAAAAACAGATAGAGCTAGTACTACTAATAAAATAAAAAAAGCAAAATTACCAAGCAATTTGACATCACTAACAAGCAGAAGAACAAATACATCTGATACAACGGTAATTTAACTAGAACTATATTTTTGGTTTTTTATCAAGTTTTAAAAAAGACTAAATGGTTTTTTCAGCCCTAAATTTAAGCTAGTAAAAGAAAGCTAATTTCAAAAACAAGGTCAAACAGATTGAGCTTATAGCACAATGAGCTTGTGCTATGAAAATCAGATTCTAAAACAAACTTATACTATCTAAATTTGAAGATCAAAAAGTGATGTTCAAAACACATTTTGACACTGAAAACTAAACTCAGGCAATTATTAAACCAAACCAAAAATAACAATACCATTTACATAAACCTATGAAATTCACCAACTTTATGTTGACGTTTTTAAATGCAATGTTTTTCAGGAGGTCATTAAGCATGAGGTGCGAAGGATACATTGGTGGTTGTAATATGAAGTCATGCATTAAAGATTTAGTCGCATTACATTTTGTGTATCTGTTATGGGCTGGAAATCTTTATAATAATAAACAAGTAAACAAGTAAAGCTTTGGGCTTTTGTAACACATACTTTATTAAATCCAATGTATCAGTTTTAAATGACTTTTTGGTCGTTCTTATATTATCTTGTGTTGTTGATCTAAGAAGTAACACGCCCCGGACCCTTATTCCGCTGTGACCCAATTTGGGGGTGTTACAGATTGGTATCAAGAGCCAAGGTTATAGAGAACCAGGTCAAATGTTTTTGCTGGACTATAACCATTTTCAAACATTGCATTCATACAAAGGGGTTTTCACGGGACACATACATACAACTAATTTGCAATATCCGGTTTAGGCTAATGCATGCATGATTGGTATACAGTTATAATCTAATGTATATTACTATCAAAGAGTCTTATATTAGCATACTTATATAAGCTAATTTTGATTTCAGATATTAATCAATGTCCAGATATCCTGAGCATTTCTACAGTACTACACATCAGTATCTATTCCAGTCGAGGACGATTCAGACATTGGCTCACCAAGAGTCAATGGACCACCCATTATGCCAGAAGACCCATATGCTTACATAAAGGGTGATGGATTATCGAAAAATCGAAGATAATCAATAATCACTCCAATCCCGTCACAGTCAAAACATATCACCCCATCGCACAAGACGATCAGACTAATCAGGCAAGGCACTGGGGGGGGGGGACAAAATCAGAACCACGTTCTATGGTATTCTGAATTAACGCAAGGGAATCAATGATACCAAACCTCCACTCGCTCGTGCTCACACCACACACACACTCCACACCGCCCACACTCCCTCCCACTCACCACCCCATCCAACCCAAAATATATCGATAAACTTCAACTCCAGAACGCACCGGTCGACCCAGCTCCTACACTTGACAGACCCTACAAAGCTAACGGACGGCAACCAAAATGAACCACACTAACCTAAAAAAACCCTTCCGGCAACATGCAGCACCAAAACGCCCAACTACACCGACACCACTCCCCATCCACATTCACAAAGTACAATACGACCCATCAACACGCAATAACCACCCACCACACCAACATCAACAACAAATCTCAACGACCAAACACCACATGAGCCAATACCAAACTCCGTTGACGCCAACGAGACAACACGAACACACTGACGAAAACCCACACGCCACTAAACAACCGAGAAAAAACTGACACGCCAAACCGAGTAAAACCTACACCCCCAAAACAACCCTAGACCGACAGACTAACAAACCAAGACACGCCCATAGAACCGACCTACAACCAAACCAACCTACCGCATCGACAACACGAATGAAACAACCAAACAACACACAACAGTAAACACGCGTACCAACACACCGGCACACAAACCGACAGACACACTACACTAACACCGACCCAAACCTCACTCCTCGTCCCAACCCCTCAACCCCGCGCCTGTCCCACCCTCCAAATACCTCACACACACAAAGCCAACGACCGCAACACAAGCACAGGTAGACACCCAACCCGAAAACCACCCCTCACACTATAAACCCCACAACGAAAAAAACCATCTCCCACCGTCCTCACAACCCGCACCACATTCGACCCCTCCACAAACAAAATAACTAAAACAACAAGCCTACCCAATACCCCAAACAAAATACTCTCAATCCCCCAACACCCACACCCTCCCCAAACACACTCCCTAAACCAGCAACAACCACTAACACCCAGATCCCCCTCAACCCCAACCTCTACAGACCACCAAAAACTAACATTACCGAACCGCCCACAACACCATCAAACCCCACAAGACAAACCCACCAAACCACCGGCACACACACTCACCACCCCTCAATCAAGCGACACCCGGAAACCCCCCCACCCCAACCGGGCGCTCAGCAACAACAATCCATACTACAATATCAAACACGAAGGCCATCAGACGCAAACAAAACAACAAAACAACAATGGCTCGCAAACCACTCGTAACACCCACATAGGCACACTCCACACAAACACCAACGCAGGACCAAAAGGAAGCACATACAGTAACGCACGCGGCAGTCCGATGAATCAACACATAGGGGAAGGCCCATTCCACAAGGCCACAAAACACAACCGACAAAACACAAAACACACACAAAATTACTACACACCCCACCCCTATACAGTCTCCAATCATCGCCACCGAACCAACATGTGAATGCAAACCAACCTCACACCCAACGTGGGGAAATGCACGCGCCACGAATTCCACCACCCCCCCCTCGGCCGGACTCCCCAACTCGAGACACAACCAGCCAACACTAAACCCTACCCCCCCAAACACCCACATACCCCCGCCCTCACACTCCCGGCACCCGGAGCTAAGCGCACCCAACCCCCACCCGCCCCACCCTCATTCAGCTAGCAAGAACCCACCTCCTCAAACGGGCGTACCCACCCCTCCAATCACGCACACTACCCACAACACTCCACCCAAAACACTACAAAACCCACGCGACCCCGAAAATCCGACCATCTGCAGAATACACAATAACCACCTACAACTAAACCAACACCCCACCCTACCTAAAAACCAAACAGGAACTCCAACACAACTGCCTGAAAACGCGAACCACAGAGCCCCACTCGACCCAAATGTCTTAACATGTCACCGACTGAGGACAGAAACACACACCCAGAATCATCTAAAAAACGACGTCATACCATACTAACTACACATAAATCCGTAAACCAAACAAACTACACATCCCCCAATCCCGACCCTACCACACTAGAGTGACCAATCTATACACGATACACTCATCGGAGACCCAGGACCCCCCCTTTAAGACGCCCACCCCCACAACTACCCCCCAACAAGCCGCCCCACCGCCCCCACCCCACCACCCCCAGCCCACCCACACACCCCAGCCACCGCCACCTCCCCCCACCCATCCACCTCCAAACCGAAACAAACCACAAACGACCAAAACCCAAGCATAAGCACACCCCACACCACCACACCCCAACACACAAACCACCGATCAGAACTAAACCGAGCACCCTCGCCCCACCCCACCCCCCCACCCCACAACAACTACCCCCCAACAAACCCGTGACCAGTCTATCCTCGCAAAACAACAAGCGAATCCCCGAGACCCTCATCCGCCCCCCCGCACAGACACCATACCACCAGCAAGACCCTACCACCCGACGCCGTGATTGATCCGCCAACCAACACAACAACAACCCCGCCACACACTAGCACCACGAGACGCCCCACAAGACGCCCATCCTTCTACACCCCCATGCATCGAAAATCAACCCACACGCCAAACACACCACAAACCAACATCCCACCACTCAAACTCGCGCTCACATTCCAGTAATGACAGTTCATGATCATAGGGCATAGTGGGTTATACCGCTACTATAGCAAACACGTAATCATGATAAAATATACACTTAAATTGCGTCCAATTTGTAAAAAACATGCATATTTACTCACCACAAAAACTTGTAAATAAATAATTGAAAACATGGGGCTATGAACTCACCTTGAGTTAGTAAATTGATAACAAAATTTCCCAAGTAAAAACGCGTCACGCATACGTTCGAATGCAACCTAGTTAATAAGTCGAATCAATATCAAGCACGACCGTCTAACAACCACTGTATATAAGACCTATAAGTTTATCATCGTACAATCGTTCGTGCTATCATAAATTTAAAGGGTCATACATGAACTACGAGGAGTTAGGACCCTATATAAATCGTAACTCCAACAACTCCGTCAATACCCATCCGAAGAAAGCCTCATAAGAAATTCCCTACCGTAATATAGCACTTCCGATAACTAATAACATATATAATCTATATAGCTTATCTCACCATGTATTGTTTAAAATGAAATTGTAAATTATAAAGTAAAAACGTTTATAATATACTCCTTTAGTTAAATATGACATAACTTTGTTCTCGATTTTAAGAAGCTCTGTTTCCTTTTCACGCGTTTCTTACGCCCCCCACGCTTTCGTATTAAGACCGAGTGATCATAAAAACCATATTTTAGTTTTTGAATTCTGGATGAATAGTGTTTTACTATTCGTAACAGCTATAAAATCATTTTTATACTTTAATTAACGAAAAACCCTTTTTAAGCCGTTAGACTTAATTCGTTATAGCTCCGTTTTTAGCGATTCTTTCGAACACGTTCTCGTAAATGAAAGTTTTATCATATTATTGATGTTTACAAAGTATAAGTTTCTGCCATGAATAGTAACTTTTTATAAAATTTGTTTTATAAAGTATTTAGCGTCGTAAACTCGTAACTAGTGTATCTTCTTCGTTATTAATCGATTATCGGATTTCTTATCATTTTGGAATCCTTAAGAGATGTACAATCTTAAAAAATGATAACCCCGACTTTTTGGATTTTACGAACCAAACAGCCCTTTATGAACCCGAATAAAAATATATACTTTATATATATACTTTTCCATTATATATTTTACCACAAATCCTTTATAACTTATAATATACTTATGTCATATATATAATATAGTGTAAGATCCATAATTTTGTCCATTAGTCTAAGATCACAAGTTAATATCTTCACATAAAATCATAATTTTTCTTATAAACTTTTAATCACTAGTTTACAACTTAAACATCACCCCTTAATCGAACATTCTAACATACTTATAATTTCATTATTTTCCAAGATCTAACAAATACATATCATATGAAAAGGTGTAAAAAATCATAATCATAAGTAAGTTATCATTTTAACATGTTTAAAACCCTAATTTGGTGATTTAGTTATATAGAACATGTAAACATATAAAGATGATCAAGTGAAGACATAAATGTTTATATAAAACCTTGTATTCGGATGTAATGATGGAATGATCAATTCAACTCAAACCCGTGGTTAGATTCAAAAAATCCAAGCTTGGCAAGAAATGAAACCCCTAGATTAGGTTTAAAACCCATAATCTTTCTTCTTTGCTTCAACACTTGTAAAGGTATCCAACAATTCAAATCACCTTGAAGTATAATAGATATGATTTAAGAACTTGTATGATCTTATAAAATCAAAGTATGGATTTGTTTGTGTGGCCTTTTTGAGCCGTGGGGTATAGAGAGACAAGAGAAAGGTTTGTGTGATTTTTGGCTAAGTGTTTATGAAAGAAAAAGTGCATGCATGCTATTTATAGTGAAAATATCTAATTAACCTAACCATGGTCTACTTTCTAAACCCTTTCAACAAGGTTAATTAGTCAGTGGTTCATGGTGAAAGAGTTTTCCCAATGATCTTTCTTAACCTTGATATTTTGAGTAAACAATACAAGTGATATTTCTTGGTCCTATCCTTGAAAATTCGGCCACATAGGCTCCCATGTGATGTATAATTGATATATGGGAATTTGGGTATAATCGTGGGTATTTGTTTAAGCGTAGTTAGGTTTTGGTGCTTCCGGGAATGCCGAAACGCGTTTTATCGCGAAACGTAAAATTTTACGTAACCAACAAAAATAAAATGAACAAAGTTATTAAATTACCTCATCACAAATCATATAACACTTGCTTGATGTAAACATTTAATCGTTTAATGCCCGTTTACATTGAATGATCATTTTTAGTTTACGCGATTTAACTTAACGTTTACGGTTTAAGAGCAAACGTGTAAAACCCTAAAAATAAATTGTGAATTACATAATGTCATACAATGACCTAAAACAACGAGGTTTTTATAGTCTTTTTCCCCCCCGTTAACTGACCTAGTCCCAGGCTTATCCCACACTGTCACTTGACGACGGTGCAGACTTGGAGAAGATGAGTGTGGATATGTCCATCCTGAATTGATCTTCAGGATCCCATGTTAACTCAGGTACCCCGCCTAGAGTTACCATTGAACCTATGACAATTGGGGACACGGCTTCACCTCAATTACTTGACTTCGCGATCCATTACCTTCCACAGCTCTTCATACAAATAAAGCTTGTCATCCCACTTTGGAGTCCCATCCAAACGGAACGACTAAAGGAATCGTCATAATAACATTTCTTCAATTTGGATATACATGAAACGTATTGTGGACCCTGCTCAGCTCTTGAGGAAGCTCAAGCTTGTAAGCAACGACTCTAACCTTTTCCAACACTTTGAAAGGATCCGACATATCTGGGGTTAACTTCCCGCCTTTGCCAAAACGTTACGACCACCTCTTCCAAGGCGAAACCTTTAGCTTAACTTTATCTCCAACATGAAACTCCCATCGGTTTATGCTTTAAAATTAGCGTAGTCTCTTTTTGTCGATCATGAGCGATTTTGAATCCTTTTGTTTAAATCTGGATGATCCTCTTTCGTTGTTCTGCACAATTCGGGACATTGAGTTAGAAACTTTGTCCAGACCTCGCCCAACACAAGGTGAACGACCACTTTTTCGACCATAAAGTATGCTTCAAACGGTGCAACCTTAATGTGCTAGCATGAATAACTGTTATTGAAAGAAAACCTCGATCTAATGGGAAAATGTTTAACCCAACCATTTCCAAAGTCGATTACGCAAGCACGTAGCATATCCTCGAGGTTTGGATGGTTCTCCTCGTTTGTCCGTCGGTTGGCGGATGATATGCAGTAACATCAACAAACTTGTACCTGAAAGCCTTCTGAAGTACCTCTAATAGAAATTTAATGCAACCGATGGTCACGATCACAGAAATTGTAAACAGGTAATCCATGCATCGAGACTACCTCCTTTAGTACAATCTATGCCAGTATTATCCAATAGGATCCTTTTCCCTCATTGGCCGATAAAAATGACAGAACTGTGTGTAAGTAGTTCAACGATCACCCAAATGGGTCATAACCTTGTGACGACTTAGGAAAGCTTCGTGAAAAATCCATCGTGTAATGTCCCCAACTTCCATTGAGGTATCGTCGGGTTATACTAACAAACCCGATGGTCTCTGATGTTCGGCCTTGACCTTAGCACAGGTCAAACATTTGCTAACATAGGTGGCGATGTTGGCTTTCATATTGGGCCACCAGTATAGTCCCTCTTCATTATCTGGTAATCTTGTCAGAACCCGGATGAATAGAGTATTTACACTTGTGGGACTCGTGCATGATCACAGTCCTTAATCGCCAAAACATGGTGAACCAAACATCCTGCCATTAAGCACCATAGTTCCATCCGCACGTGGTTCCAACTTTTCCGTTCTAAGTTTCTCCGGATCTTTTGAATTCTCAACCAATATACCCCCAACATCCTCCTTCTTGATGTTTTTTTGGCTTTCGTGCTTCAGTCCTAGCTCTCAAAGATTTGTTAGGAAGAATCCAAGCCAATAGACATCACTAAGGCCGAACTCTTTAATGGTAGGTGTCTCGTTCCTTCCTGTCAGAAGCATCAGGCAACAACATTAGCCTTCCATGGGTGATAACGAATTTCGCAATCGTAATCACTTAGCAACTCTAACCAGCGACGTTGCCTCATATTTAATTCCTTCTGATCAAGAATGTGTTGTAAACTTTTGTGATCAGTGAACACCGTACACTTGGTTCCGTACAGATAGTGCCTCCAAATCTTGAGAGCGAACACTACTGCTCCAAGTTCCAAATCATGAGTCGTATAGTTCTTCTCATCAATTTTAACTAGGTGATACCTAAGAAATCACTTTTTCTCTTGCATCAACACACCAAAGCTGCCCAAACCCTTTCTTTGCAGCAATCGCAAATATGGGAAGAAATCTTCCGTGCTTCTACCTCAGGGTAAGGGCCAGGATTGGTGCACTTGCAACAACTTATGCTTCAATAGTTGAAAAGCCTGCTTTCCTTATTTTTCGCCCCAATCAATCTTGAATACCTTTCTGGGTTAGTTTGCATTATCTTGGCGATCTTTGAAAACCCTTCGAATGAATCTTTCTATAATAGCGGCAAGGCCAAAAATTGGCGAATCACTTTGGTGTATTATGAGGAGACGCCCAATCTTTGATAGATTCAATCTTGGCAGGGTCAACGTGAATACCTCGATAGTCAATCACGTGACCGAGGAATTGTACCCTGGAAATCCAGAATTCACACTTGGAGAACTTGGCGTACAATTCTTCCTTCTTAAGCAATTTCAAGATCTGCCTAAGGTGTTCTTCATGTTCCTTTCATACTTTTGGAGGAGATCAAAAAGTCATTGATTGAAGACAATTACAAACTTGTCCAGATACGGTTTACACACCGTTTCATAAGGTCCATGAACACGGCCGGTGCATTAGTCAAACCAAAAGACATGACTTGGAATTCATAGTGACCGTATCGAGTCCTGAATGCAGTCTTGGGAATGTCTTCTTCTCGAACCCTTAACTGGTGATACCCTGACCTTAGATCGATCTTTGAATAAATACTCGACCCTTGAGATGTTCGAGAAAGGTCATGGATCCTTCGGGAGTCGGTTAGCGGTTTCTTCACTGTCATTTGTTCAATATCCCTTGTAATCGACGCACATCCGAAAAGAACCGCATCTATCTTCTTTACAAATAGAACCAGAGCTCCCCAGGGTGAGGAACTTGGTCTTATAAAGCCTTATCCATAAGTTCTTGTATTTTGCACCGCAAGTTCCTCATCTCGGACAGTCTAATCTAAATGGTGCCCAGTCAACAGGTGTAGCCCCTGTACCAAATCGATTTGAAACTCACTTGTCGAGTGGGTGGTATACCCCGGCAAATTCCTCAGGAAATTCTTGAACAACTGCACCATCATCAAGTCGTTTCTTCCTTTTACTTGTCTTCGTCTTTGTTGCGGGTGATATTGCTAAGAAAACAGATATCCCTTCGTGTTAAAGTACTCTTGAGCCTTAGCACACGAGATGATGTTTAATAGGTCCCCGGTTTATTGCTTCTTCCGTCTACCACGGAACGATTAAAATTTCGTCTCCAAAAGGAATACGAAATGTCTTTCCCCAGCACAGACAATAACGGCAATGGGTAATTTACCAACCAAACCATACAATTATCACATCAAAACTACCATAGTTTCTACAGGCATTAGTCTAAGTTGAAAGATGATTAAGAGTTTTAAACGTACAACCCCAGGATAATTGGTGTTTAACCCAACTATTCGCTCGTCGGCTAAGTTCGATCATTATAATCGTGAATCTAAATGCAGTCGGAAGTGATAAACAATTCTGAAGCTAAATGCAGTAGATACAATACATCCTATCGGCAACCAGTTATAAACTAAAATAAGATGCATACGGTTTTTTTAGGAGAAACGTACCCGTGATGTGACATTGTTGTCCGGTTTGGCCCCTGCATAACCCACAGGGCATACACCTTTGCCTGAGCCTTGGCATTTCCAGCCTGATTACCCCGGTTGTTGTTGTTCTTCCATTTTGGGCAATCCTTCTTGAAATGCCCCTGAGCACCACATTTAAAACAAGCCCTCTGATTAGCCCCAGTGTTGACATTTGGGGGATTCTTGCAGTCACGACCTAAATGACCAAATCGGTTGCACTTGTGGCATTTGGGAGCACAAGGACCATCATGGTGATAGTTACATTTGGAACACAGAGGTCTAGGCCCTCCGTATGGTCTCCTGTCATCATTTCCTGCGGCATAAGCTCTTCCAGTGTTTTGTCTCTTGTTTGGTTGCTGATTCTGGTTGTTCCTGGCGGTGTCATCAGACTTTCTTTTGTTGTCAGCCTGACGTTCAGCCCAAGTGTTGATCTTTTTGTCCATGAGTTCAGTGGCGAACTCAATGGCATCCTGCATAGGATATTTATTGGCTTAGTCGCCATTAGCACTGCAATGGAACGTGTCGGGTAACCACCGACATAATTCTCAAGCTTGTTTATTTCTTCCCTGGAAACATCCATCGCACATTAGTGCCAGTTCTTGGAACGTTGGCAAAAGGTTTAACCACCATCATTACCCTTAACTCTTCAAATTCCACATATCGAATTCCCAGTTTCTTAATTTTCGCCCCCCATCCCCCCCCCCCCCCCCCCCCCCCCCCCACCCCCCCACCCCCCACACCCCCCCCCCCCCCCCCCCCCCCCCACCCCCCCCCCCCCCCCCCCCCCCCCCCCCCCCCCCCCCCCCCCCCCTACCCCCCCCCCCCCCCCCCCTCCCCCCCCCACCACCCCCCCCCACCCCCCCCCCCCCCCCCCCCCCCCCCCCCCCCCCCCCACCCCCACCCCACCCCGCCCCCCCCCCCCCCACCCACCCCCACTCCCCCCCCCCCCCCCCCCCCCCCCCCCCCCCACCCCCCCCCCCCCCCCCCCCCCCCCCGCCCACCCCCCCCCCCCACCCCCCCCCCCCAACACCCCCCCCCCCCACCCCCTCCCCCCCCCCACCCCCCCCCCCCCCCCCCCCCACCCCCGCCCCCCCCCCCCCCACCCCCCCAACCCCCCCCCCCCCCCCCCCCCCCCCCCCCCCACCCAACCCCCCCCCCCCCACCCCCCCCCCCCCACCCCCACCCCCCCCCACCCCCACCCCCCACCCCCCCCCCCCCCCCCCCCCCCCCCCCCCCTCCCCCCCCCCCCACCCCCCCACCCCCCCCCCCCTTGTGCAGTATTGTCCTGTCATCATCTTTTTCAGTGTCCTCCATGGCATTGCATAGGCAGCTTCAGGAGTAGTGGTCTAACAAGGGAGTTTCACCCATGTAAGAATGCATTCCTGTAGTGTTACATGAGCAAATTTGACTGTCAGCTACTGTTATTACCAGTTGCTTATACTGTAAACAGAATTCCATCTTTCCGAACCACTGAGTGAGTTCACGAACAAACTCCCTCAGTGCCCTTGAAGTTCAAGGGTTGGCATTTTAGGAAGTCCGGGTAGGTGCATTCACGAGCAACCTGCACAGGCCTTCTGACACCCGTTCCTGAAGTATGGCTATCATCGCCATTCTGGGTTGCATCACGTGCTGCCAGTGCAGCAGTAACGCCTTCGTAATCATGTGTCCTGAATTTAGGCATGGTACAGATGTAGTGGTATGAGTGTCTGTGACATGTGTTGTGTGCATCTGGGTTTAACCGTCGTGGTCCTTCTCCTTTGTGCCATTTTTCTTTAAATCACAAGAAAACATAATACCTCGTTAGTTTTCATAAAAATCAAAACTATGACATAAGGATATACACATTAAATAAAATGAGATTACATCACTACAGTGAAATGGTACAAACTGTATTAAAATTAATCGTGTAATAACAAATCGACATTCAATTAATATAAACTCGATTTCATAGATAACGTAATCCGTATTATTTTCAATAAATAACTTGAAAAACATACATGTTTCGTCCAGATACAAGATGATTAACTACACTTAGGTTTTACAAGACAAAAGAAACAACCTAAGTAGCCATACTAGCACGGGATAAACCCGTAAACACTTAGTAATGTTGTACAAGGTTAGAAGATAATACCTGAACAAACGACCTATCCTGACTCTGGGTGGCAAAACAAACAAAAGAACTATACAGTCTGCTAGCTCGAATAACCCATAATACTTAACAGGCTCTGCATAGCCATAGCTACAACATAACCAAAATCTAGGAACACTGCTACCAGTCCTCTCATGGTGCAAACAGTCTGTGATGGACTACTTGCATGGTCCATGCTGCCAGTCTGAAACTCGTACCTTCCAATGTCAGTAGTCCTTTCAGCAACCTCAATGTCTTATTCACTGAACTTTGTCAACTTGTGGGTCTGATGCCATAACACAATAGATCACCACTGTCTCCTGTTATCTGCTACTGTAACTCGTGAAATCAAGTGCACTCCTGCGCCACTACCGTAGTATGTAATGACATAACATCTGAACGTGCATAGTCGCTAGAATCCATGGATAGTCCCCAAGCCTCACGAGCCATCTTAGCCTCTCTCTCTATCATTACTGCTAAACGACGATGAACAGGCCTATCCCTATACAACAGGTTGATTCGGGCGTCCTATAGAGACCGTCAACTTGAGCATCCTCCATAACACCATACGATGCCTGGTAGTCCACCTCCTCAACAATGGTAGCAAGATCGGTAACCCTCTGATTGACCCCCTCTAGGGTGGTCGGTGCAATCTCATCAATGGCTCCTACCAGATCATCCCATGTATCCGTAATGCCATAGTCTAACTCCCTAGACGTTGAACATCTAGGAGGGACATCAACCATATCAACGAATCCATAAAGGTCTCTCCTTGCTACAGAATAAGGGTCTTCCCTAGCTACAGCAGGTCCATCCTGCCTAGCAGCACCGGCTGCTGAACTCTCCCCGAACTCATAACTAGGGGTGGGAGAAGCAAAACGCACCCTCTTCCGAAGCGGTAAACAACTTTCGGGAATCTCAATATGAGTAGGGCTATTGGGTGGTGGTGATGGTATAGGTAATGGTGGTGATGCTGGTAATGGGAGAGATGGTATATGTGGTAATGGAGATGATAGTGGAGTAAGTGGTGGTGGTGATGGTAGTGGGGTGGTTAAGGCAAGAAGTCTCTCGACCTCTTCCCTAGGAGGAAGTGATATAGATGGCTTATCCCGGATAGATATCCTGGCGGTCATACGGTGTACAGGTGGGACAGAGTCGGCCGGAGCTGGGTGCTCCTCCTCCTCTTCCTCCTCATCATCATCATCATCCCTATCAGCAAGTATCAGCTGGATCCTCTACGGATCCTCCTCTGGATCAGACTCGGGAATGTATCCTGGTGACTCAGCAGTAGGTGAGGTAGCAACATGCCAATGGCTGTTCCTCGGCTAGAAAGACATCATCCCACGGGTGTATAAACTCGGGTACACCGCACTGAGATACATAAGGTTAAATAAACGTGTGAGGGTGGTTCCTGCTCTTGCCTCCTCCAGGCCAGGCACGTAGTCCTGTGCTGGTGGAGTCCCCTCAGGGCCATATGATAGTCAGGCGACGGTGGAAACCACAGGCCGGTATGTAGTCAGGCGACGGTGTGAAACCTCATGGCCAGAATGTAGTCTGGCGAGGTGGAACCTCTATAATCAGCCATATATGTACGCATATGGTCCTCCTGGCATAATAGGTGGTTCCCTCGACTCCTGGTAAAACCGAGTCCTTGAATCGTCCTCGGAACCTGATTTATGTAACTGTAAATGCTCAGAACTGACATGATAATACTCTGAAAAACAAATTAGCTTATATAAGTATGCACAATATAAGACGTCTTATAGTAATGATACATTTATAAATATAACATGTAGTCAATCATAGAATAAAATATCAATCATGCATGCATCTAGCCTAACCGACTAATGCACAATTAGTGTATGTATGTCCCGTAAAAACCCCTTTGTATGAATGCAATGTTTGAAAATGGTTATAGTCCAGCAAAAATATTTGACCTGGTTCTCTATAACCTTGGCTCTTGATACCAATCTGTAACACCCCCAAATTGGGTCGCAGCGGAATAAGGGTCTGGGGCGTGTTACTTCTTAGATCAACAACACAAGATAATATAAGAACGACCAAAAAGTCGTTTAAAACTGATACATTGGATTTAATAAAGTATGTGTTACAAAAGCCCGAAGCTTTACTTGTTTACTTGTTATTATTACAAAGATTTCCAGCCCATAACAGATACATAAAATGTAATGCGACTAAATCTTTAATGCAAATGTATCCTTCGCACCTCGTGCTTAATGACCTCCTGAAAAACATTGCATTTAAAAACGTCAACATAAAGTTGGTGAATTTCATAGGTTTATGTAAATGTATATGCAGGACCGCAAGACTTTCCCAGTGATAATGCAACAGATGCAGACATCACAAAATGGTAATATGTTTACCTAAGCTCATGAACACCGAACACGACATAATATGAATACAATATATAAATAATAGCCTACATGCCCATGATGATGTCAATCCCATAACATCCAGTATCCGAACATGATATACGTTCGTTTCCAGTGATAGCTAGTCACCCAAACGGGGAGGTCAATCCCAAATAGATCTATCTATAATCATTCGCGCTCACATTCCAGTAATTGACAGTTCATGATTCATGGGCATAGTGGGTTATCGCTACTTAGGCAAAACGTAATCATGATAAAATGTACACTTGCGTCCAATTTGTAAAACATGCATAAGTTTCTTTCTTCACCCCAAAACTTGTAATTAATAATTGTAAAACAAGGGCTATGAACTCACCTTGAGTGAGTAAACTGATAACAAAATATTCCAAGTAAAAACGCGTCACGCTAACGCTCGAAATGCAACCTAGTATAAATATAGGTCGAATCAGTATTCAAGTATGTTGTCTAACAACAACTGTATATAATCCTATATAGTTATCATCGTACTATCGTTCGGGCTATCATAATTGAAGAGGTCATGACATGACGTACGAGGAGTTAGGACACTTTAAATCGTAAATCCAACAACTCGTCAATACGCCATCCGAAGAAACCTCATTATGAAATTCTCTAGTAATATAGCACTTCCAGGACTTCGATAACTTAATAACATATATAAATAGTATATAGAATATATATATAATATATATATATATATATATAGAATATGATATATATATATATAGATATTATATATAAATATAAATATAGTATAATAATAAATATATAAAATAATATTATGTAATATATATAGCTAAATATCACCAGGCTATTTGTTTTAAGTGTGAAATCGTCATTATAAAAGTAAAAACGTTTATAATTACGCTTAAGTAACAAAGACATAACTTTGGCGTTTTAAGCCCGTGTTTTAAGTATGTTTCTTGCGTTTCTTACGCCCACGATTTCGTATTAAGACGAGTGATCATAAATTCACATTTTTAGGTTTTTGAGATTCTGTGATGAATAGTTTTTTACTGTTCATAACAGCTATAAAATCGTTTTAATACTTTTAATTACCGTAAAACTCGTTTTTGTCGTATCTTATTCGTTATAGCTTCGTTTTTAGCGATTCTTTCAAACACATTCTCGTAATTGAAAGTTTTATCATATTATTGATGTTTTATAAAAGTATTAACTATCGTAAACTTGTAAATAGCGTATCTTCTTTGTTATTAATCGGTTTTTCGAATGTAAAATTTCGATTACAAACAGCCCCTAAATATTTTTCCAAAATGTGTTAAAAAACTTGTTTTTAGAACTTTAGCTTACCAACTTGTTACAAACCAATAGACCACTAATATCTTATGTCTTACATATATTAGGTCTATTAGGTTATATTTTGTCCAAGAGAGTCCATAGTATCAAGAGCACAAGTCCTTGCAATACTTTCACATCTAACTTAATAAGAAAACTCTTACAAACCCTAATTTGTTCATATATATGTTTACTCTTAAGCATTATGTTAAACACTTAATACATCCCATTAAACTCAGTATTAAAGCATCCATATGGATGTAAATATTTCACAAAACATTGACAATAAGTAAAAATTCGTTTTACATATTCAAGAGTACCCATAGATTGAGATTTAACGTAAGTAAGCATATGAACACATAAAATCTTAGTTATGACATGATTAAGCATCATATATAACCTTGTGTGGTATGAGTGAAGAAGAAAATAAAACCAATCACACCCCTTCTGATTTAAACTCTTGCTTGAAAAATTAGAATGAAAACTATTTTTTCCTGAGTAAACCCTTTCTATTTTTCTGATTCCTTCCATTGCAAATGGTTTAACCAACGCTGAAACCTTTCTTAGAATACCTAGATATGAAGTGTGTATGCTTGTATAAATGATAGAAAATCAAGCTATGGATTTGGTTTGGAGAGGGTTTGATGCCGGTGGGATTATGAGAGGAGGAAAGGAAGAGTTTTGTGATTTTTCCTTGTAAGTGAAATGTCTTTGAGAGTTGCCTATGACCCTTCATGCCTATTCTATACTACTTGACAATAATTATGAGATATTATGGTGTCTAGTTGATTCATGCAAGGTGGCAAGGCTTCTTGAAGAAGATTAGATGACATGAGAATAAGATAGGCTTATTTAGAGCTTATCTGTCTGTCATGGTTCAAGTTGCATGAAAGATTAATTTACAAAGCTTCTTGTGACCTCTTCTTGGCTTTATCCAAGTCATATACACGAATTATATGTATAATGTATAAGCAGATAATGTATTTGATCATTATATAATGTATACTTGCAATATTTGAAGTATAATGTAGTATAGACTTAGAAAAATGTATAACTTATACATTGTAAGTTATGATTTGAACTCCTTCATAATGAATATGTATAAAGTGATAAATACTTGAAGTTTTAAATAAAAATAAAATTTGCAATGATAATAATTATCCTCTAAATCATCATAAAACACTTGCTTGATGTAAACATTAATTGTTTTAATGCCCGTAATATGATATCATTTTAGTTTACGCGATTTAGATTAACGATTACGATTTAAAAGCAAACGCGTAAAACCCTAAAAATGAATTGTGAATTACATAATGTCGTACAATGACCTAAAACACGAGGTGTTATAGTAATAGCCGATAAATCAACCTTTTAAATGAAATTCAAGTTAACTCGGCATTTGCATGTCCCTTTGAGTAGATTTAAAGCTGGTCCCTACAAGATATTCCTTGGTTAGATTCTCCAACTTTCAAATTATGCAAGACAAATGTTAAGAATTTGACAATGGGGGGGGGGGGGGTGGGGGGGGGTGGGGGGGGGGAAGAAAGGGGGGGGGGGGGAAGGGGGGGGAAAAAGGGGGGGAATGGGAAAAGTACCATCAACTCATCGAAGGTAATTGTAGGATTTCTTGCTTTTAATCCATTTGCTTATCCAAGTCTGAGTGAGTTTTGAAATCAATTTGTATTCTAGCATTCCAAACACGATCCATGAGTTGAGGCCTGTTCTAGTTGTCCTTGACCAATCATGCATAGAAGCTCCTCGATTTTGGGTTGATCTTCAGTGTTACCCTATGTCATCTCTTTGAATCTTGTGGCATCTCGTGTCTATAGTCTCAAACACCGGTTCCTCTGCTTGAGCAGACTTGCCAGTTGATTTTAACTGAGACTTAGAGCCTTTGGATGAGCTTGATTTAGACTCTTTTGACTTAGAGCCTCTTAATGGTTCAGCATCCTTGCTTGTCTTCATTTTCTTTAACCCTTGGTCTGGTCTAGCTGGATGAGGTCTTACATCTCTTTCTTTGTCTTCACGGCCTCTATTTAAATAATACGTTTTACCATAAGAGTCAAAGAGATCCTTGTCGAGCTGATAAGATTTAACCAATGCATCGTAGAGGTCTTTGTGCTGTTCAGCAGCTCGATATAATTTACTTTTCTCCAACTTGTCAAACAGGATCTTCTTCAATTCAAACTCAGTGAGAGATGCTGCAGCCTCGTATGTTGATTGCGGTTGAGAAGAAGATTTAGCCAAAACAACATTCTCAAGTGATTCATTAATAGTTCTTTGGATCACCGAAGTAACAAAGTCAGATATCTCCTTAGGTAAAATCTGAGGAAGTTGACTTTTGACTTCATCTTTGATAATCTCTTTCACTGATTTCTCAATGATGTCGATGTATTTCTCTTTCTCAGCTTGAGCTTTCATTCTCAATTCTTGCCTGTGATGAATGGAAAATATTGAGTAGCTTATAATGGCCAAATATACAGTATTTTGTACCTCTAAAACACTACAAAAGGACTAAAAACACTAAAATATAGATAAATAAGTTGCAAATATGTTGTATTGTATTTTTAAGTCTATACAGGAAAAAAGGATTGAAAACGAAGCAAAAACGGTAATTTTCGGGTGCCTTTCGACGACGTTTTCACATTTATCGAGGTCCAAACGAAGTCGTGAAAATTCCTCGATCACACCATTAGAAAGAGCACAAAAAAACGAGTCCAACGGTACCGGCCTTTTATATTTAAACCTTTTTATTTTGAACCTTTTTCGTCCCTGTTTGAACCTTTAGTTGTAATGGACCAGCCCAAGATTAAAAGGGGGTTATATATTATTTTTCGCATATATATACATGAGGCTATGCTTAGCACAGCGGAAGTGCGCATAGCCTCTATTCGAGAGGTCGAGAGTTCGAACCCAAGCTTGCCTGGGTGAGGATTTTCGTTGTTGTGACACGTGGCCCACTCTGGTGACGCCACGTGTCGACCCGACCCGGACCCGAACATGACCCGACCCGGACCCGACTCGACCCGGCCCATGACCCGAACCAGACCCGGCCCATGACCCGACCAGACCCGGCCCAATACCCGACCCGGCCCACCAGTTGACCGGTGGTCCAGCGGTGGTCAACGGTGGTCCGCCACCGTTGACCGTCGTTGACCGCCGCCGTTGACCGGTGGTCAGGCGGTGGTCCGGCGGCGTTGACCATCATTGACCACCGTTGACCACCGTCGTTGACCACCGTTGACCGGTGGTCCGGCGGCGGTTGACCGGAGGTTGACCGGCGACGGTGGGGAATAGTAAAATGCCATGTGGCACCACTCAGAGGGTGACACGTGGCGCTTCTAATGATTGGTGTCAGATGTACAGGTACGAGGTACTGTAGCAGTACGAGGTGGCAGACACGTCAGTACGAGGTACTGTAGCAGTCCGAGGTGTCAGTACGAGGTACTGTTCAGGTGACGGCTAGACCAATCAGAGGGTGACACGTGGCACTGGCGTGTGTCAGTACGAGGTACTGTAGCGTCAGTACGAGGTAGGCGTGTGCAATAATGAGGCGGTTGGTAGAGTGGATGAAGGCCTAAAATGACGAAATTGCCCCCACCTACTTAGGCTATAAAAAAAGACACGCAGCAACTGAGATCTGAGTTAGAATTTAGTGTGTTAGAATTTAGAGTAGTTATTTTAGTGTGTTTTTTTTAGTGTAGGTTAGTTTTTAGGAGTAGTATAATTTTGTTTTAGCTTATTGTATAACTTATTATTGCTTAATTGTAATCAAGATTTTGAGCTATTAAAGAAGATGATTGAGGTTTTGTTTTATTAATGCTATATTATTCTTGATGCTTTATTTTCTTTTATACTTATTATCTACCTCTTTCTTCTTTGGCTTTATTTCAAATAAGATCATCATGCTTAAGCTTATTTTGGAACCGATCTCTCAAGCTTAGATTCTAATAAGCTTCTTTAATAGCTGATTTAGACTAGCTTGTATTTTAATTGTTTTTGATTAGAGCTTTTCGAGTGAGCTAATTAGCTTATTTTTGAGTGCTTATTTTTTTTTATTTTATTATTTTAGATCTAATCCTTAAAGATACCCGACTCTTGCTCACTTGATTAACCACCTTAGTTCGGGTGGATAGATCTAAAAATAATAATCTTTATATTTCTAGCTTATTGTTTTTTAGCATAAATTAGTTTTTAAATTCTAGCTTTTTTTCTTAGACTAAATCCTAAATATACCGATCCGATTCACTTGATTGAACACCGTAGTTTCGTGGGATTTAGATCATAAAGATTCTCATCTTTTTAATTAGCTTATTTGTTCAAACATTTTGTTTTCTTTTTTTTTCATGTCTTATTTCTTATTCCATCCTTCTACATCAAAGGCCGTAGCTTAATGGTCTTACAAGGTTGCTAAATAAATAAGGTTATATGATCTTTTAAGTTTTATGAAAATAATTATGGATAAATTGACACCTTTATTAGATAATTAGTAAAGTAAAAGCTTTAAAGTGTTAAACTTATTTGTTTATTAAGTTTGTAAGATCGGGTGGTTTTATATCATTGCGGTTCTTCATTCGGTTACCCTTTTTCCCTTTTTTAATACTAGTAGTTTAGAATTAATAGCTTAAAATTTTATTGTTTGACTAATGATTGTTGCTATGTTTTATTTGTGTTATGATTAGTGAGTAGTTCATTAGTGTTTGCTAAGTGATTAGTGATTTGGAATTTAGGTCAGAGGTTAAAAAAGGTATAAAAAAATTAATAGTCCATAGAATTTTCAAATTTAAATAACCGTATTTTATTTTTAATGCATTTACTTACATGTCAATTTAAATTAACTTTACTTTATTTTACTTTAATTATTCATTAAATATCTTGAAATTTGTTTTCGAAGATTTTAATTCGTTAAACCAAAAGCCCGCCACTAATGAATATTTCACTTCACTATAGCAGCATTTTCGTCATTTATTTCCTTTAGATCACATTTTAGTATAAATTTCGTAATTTTTAATTAAAAATAATATTAGTTTTAAAAATAATTAAATTCAAAAGTTAGTTCCCTTTATATTGCTTCCCCTTTAAGATGAGATTTTAGAAAACAGACCCATAAAAACTTAGTGATAATCAAGCTCATTCCCAACATTCTCTTGAATTCCATTCACTTCTCGCACGAGGAAACGACCCGGTAGGTCGGTTAAATATACGTATTATATATTATATTATATATATTTTTTGAGAGTGAATTTTACCGAGTGTCACTTGGCATTATTCTTAATTTCTCTTAGGTTTATACTATATTGTGGTATATTTTAAAAGTATATAAAACTACTATCAGTTTTTGGCGTCGTTGCCGGGGAACTAGTGTTTAAGATTCCTTCGTTTTTAGTTTATTTGGTTTGAAGATCCTTTCACCCTCGAAAGTTTCATTCTTGTTTTATAATTCAAAAATCAAAAAAAAAATCAATAAATATAAAAAGTAAATAATATTTTCCTTTTCTTTTTAGTATAAGTAAAAGATAAAAAAAACAAAATCAAAAATATAAAAAAAATCTTTCTTTTTAATTAAGAAATAAAAGTCACCAATTGGTAAAAATACCAAAATATAATACTCTCAACGGAGGTATTATCTTAATCAATTCCGGTGAACTTGTTGGTTCCAAAATCGAACTAAAGATTTAACACTTGTCATTTGTGTCTCTACGAAGTACGGCTCACCTTGAAAAGCAATTTTTGAGAGCTACCGTAAAGTAGTTGATTATTTGGTTTAAGTCTCTTCCGTGTAACCGTTAAAATTCATTGTTAAAAAAAAAAATTAGTGTAAAGTTTTGCTTTTTGATTTTTAGTTTTTCTTTTTATGCGCACTCGTTCGCAATC
>BQNB010072468.1:0-32428 GCA_026074375.1 Tanacetum coccineum
AAAAAATATTATGGTGATGTTTATGGTTGTTGTGGTTTGACAGTGGCTAGAGGAGAGGAGGGAGCAGGCTCTTTTTTTCTCTAATACTCTACTTTGTTGTATTGATGGGCTTATAAAGAGAAGGAGTGAGAATGGGACATGCAAAAATCAATCATCACAATTTGCTTGAGAAACAAAATTGATGGAGTATAATTGGGTCTAAGGGGGGCGGCCAATGGGGCTTATGGGCTTAGTCTTCATATATATTTTTTTGTTAAGTTTTTATGTATTATTTTTGTATAAGTAAAGGTTTTAAAGGTATACTAATGTGTATATAGTTTTTAACAAGGATTTCGGCTAAGACGCGGGAACAAACAAGGATTATAAAATAAAAAATTTCGAGCCAACGAGGCATAATATAGAATTTTAACTTCTTAGAATATTTAAACGGATAACGATCCTAATCACGGCTCGTGAATTATTAGAACGAGAATTTTCACCAAATCGGCTAAAAACAAAACTCATAATTTTTTTACTCAAAAGTAAAAAAATATAGAAATTAAGTCGGGATATAATATTGACCTTGAAAATGTGAAATGTCACAGCCTTCCCTCCATAACAGAGCGCCGTCTCGGTGCTCAATTTGACCTATCCGCTCTGGGACCGCTTGTGAAAAGGTGAGGATATTTGCTCTTCATTTGATCCTCACGTTCCCATGTATATTCTGGTCCTCGACGCGAGTTTTAGCGAACCTTGACGATGGGTATACGGCTTTGTTTCAGTTGCTTCACCTCACAATCCATTACTTCTACCGGTTCTTTGATAAAATGCAGCTTGTCATCAAGTTGAATCTCATCAAGCGGGATGATAAGACTCTCATCCGACAAACACTTCTTCAAATTTGAGACATGAAAAGTGTTGTGGATTCCATGTAGTTCTCTTGGCAGCTCCAACTTATATGCTAATGGACCAACTCTTTCCAGGACTTTGAATGGCCTAATATATCATTGACTCAGCTTTTTACGTTTCCCAAAATGAATTACGCCCTTCCAAGGCGATACCTTGAGCATGACCTTATCTCCCACGTTGAATTCTAATGGTCTACGCCTCACGTCTGCGTAGCTTTTCTGACGGCTACGAGCAGTCAACAATCGGTTTTTAATCTGCACTATCTTCTTAGTCGTCTCTCGTATCATTTCCGGTCCTGTGAGCTAGCTGTCTTCAACCTCACTCCAGCAGACAGCTGACCTACATTTCCGCTTGTAGAGTGCCTCGAACGGTGCAGCCTTGATGCTCGCGTGATAACTGTTGTTATAGGAGAATTCGACCAACGGAAAATGTTGATCCCAACTACCTCCAAAATCAAGCCCGCAACATATCTTCTAGCGTCTTTATTATTCTTTCACTTTGACCATCCTTCTGCAGGTGGTACGCGATGCTCATGTCGAGTTGTGTTCCCAAGGCTCTTTGAAGTGACTACCAAAACCTTGATGCATACTTGCTATCCCTATCTGATATGATTGATATTGGCACTCCATGCCGACAGACAATTTCTTTCTGGTATAGTTGGGTGAGTTTCTCCATAATGTCTGTTGTCTTCATTGGTAGAAAGTGTGCCGACTTGGTCAATCGATCGACAATGACCCAGATCGAGTCGTATCCACTCGGAGTTCTCGGGAGTCCAACAATAAAATCCATGGTTATTCGCTCTCATTTCTAAACAGGAATTTTCAGTTGTTGAAGTAAACCAGGCGGCTTCTGATGTTCAGCTTTAACCTTAGCGCAGGTCAAACACTTGCTAACATGGGTGGCGATGTCAGCCTTTATGTTCGGCCACCAGTAAAGTTGCTTCAAGTCTTGATACATTTTGTCGGATCACGGATGAATGGAGTATTTGTATTTATGCGATTCATGCATAATTAAATTTCTCAATCCTTCATACCGTGGCAGCCAGACACGCTTGTCAAAACACTTTGTTCTGTCGGAACGGACCATGAATATCTACTTGATTAATCTCCCCAAATTTTATGCCTTCACATTCTTCTTTTTCATTGCTTTCGATTGAGCGTTACGGATTTGCTCAGGTAGATTTGGGTGAACTGTCATTACTAATGCTCTAACCCTTAACGGTTCTCTTTCCTTTTGGGTCAAGCGTAAGCTACCACGTTCGCCTTGACGGGATGATAACGATCTCTCAATCATAATCACTCAAGAGTTCAATCCACTGGCGCTGCCTCATATTAAGCTCCTTCTGATAAAGGATGTATTGAAGACTCTTATGATCCATATAAACTACACACTTTGTTCCATACAGATAATGTCTCCACAACCTAAGTGCAAAAACTACAGCCCCCAGTTCTAAGTCATAGGTCGTGTAGTTTTCCTCGTGAGTTCTCAGTTGTCGAGAGGCATAAGCTATAACCTTCTCCCGTTGTATCAAAACAGCTCCAAAGCCTTTAAGTGATGCATCGCAATACACAACAAAGTCTTCTGACCCTTCGGGCAACGTCAAGATAGGTGCACAACATAGTTTCTGCTTTAACAATTGGAATGCTTCTTCTTCATCCTTACCCCATTCATACTTCTTATTCTTCTGGGTTAACTTGGTGAGAGGTTTGGAAATTAAGGAGAAACCCTCGATGAATCTCCAATAATAACCGACCAAACCCAGAAATTGCCTTACCTCAGTTGGTGTTGTCGGGGCAGCCCAGTTTCTAATGGCTTCAATCTTCGCAGGATCAACGTGAACGCCTTTACTATCGATCACATGACCGAGAAATTTTACAGATTCAAGCCAGAAGTTACATTTGGAGAATTTTGCATACAATTGCTCCTTCTTCAATAGTTCCAGAATGGTCTTTAGATGTTCCTCATGTTCTTCCTTACTCTTAGAGTAAATAAGTATATCATCAATAAACACGATCACGAATTTATCGAGCTACGACTTGCATACTCGATTCATTAAATCCATGAACACTGCATGCGCATTAGTCAAACCGAACTACATTACTTGAAACTCATAATGACCATACCGGGTTCTGAAAGCAGTAATTGGGATGTCTTCCTCCCTAATACAGAGTTGATGATAACCCGTTTGCAAATCAATCTTCGAATACACACTCGAACCCTGAAGTTGATCGAATAGATCGTCAATCCTTGGGAGTGGATAGTGATTTTTGACCGTCAACTTATGTAGCTCTCGGTAGTCAATGCACATACGGAAAGATCCATCCTTTTTCTTTACGAATAACACTGGAGCTCCCCAAGGCGACGAGTTATGGCGGATAAATCCCTTTCCTGATAACTCTTGCAATTGGGCCGCCAACTCCTTCATCTCGGATGGTGCTAATCGGTACGGTGCGCGTGCAACGGGTGCAACACCAGGCATAAGTTCAATTCTAAATTCCACTTGCCGAGGTGGTGGAAGTCACGGTAAGTCTTCAAGAAACACCTCAGGGAAATCTCAAATCACCGGTACATCTTTCAAACGTTTCTCCTTTGGTTCTTTCTCGGTTACATGCGCCACAAACAACTGATGTCCTCTTTCGATGTATTTTCTGGCCAGTAATCTAACTTTTTGTTTCGTAACATGTTTATACAATTTCATTTTAGACGTCAACAAATATGTAACAATTCCTGTGGCTTTTGTAGGTGCTAGAAAAGATGGAAAATATTTTGACAAAAGTTATACTCTGAAATTGTAGCTCAAATACCATCAATAAATGACAACATTCATGTCCTAAACATTAATCCAATTAGTTTTGCGCTGAAACAACATGTTTTTTAACACTGGCTCAACACGAAAATGTCAATTGTTATTTACATGGTCCTTTTCTACTCGCCAAACCATTGTGCCAGTTTCATTTATTAGTTTCAGAAACATCTTATCCGAGTTTAAAGCACCTATTGGTGAACCATAAGTTATAGGGTTCTTCATTTTATGCTTCACGACGTGCTATTTTAAGCACAAATAGATTGCCCAACAATATCATTACGTTTTTGTAACAATTATAATGCAGATCATATTTAGATTCCTTTGCCTAGACTACCATATAATAAACTATTATTGGTATAGATTATTTTTTGTAGAAATAAGTCTTTGTTTGTTTGTTTGTATTGTCTTCAAAAAATATATAAAGCGAAAATCATCAGATATTAGGATCCGCAACAATGTACGGCCGCCTAATATGTGACAACTCAAAATTTCAGGTTTACTTTTATTTAAAAACTTGAACAATTTACTTTGAATACGTACGTACTTACTTTAACTTATAACCAGAAAGGTTATCCCACGTACTGTGAAAAACAACTTTGAAGGTATCTTGACTTTAGACTAAGTTTAGTCTACATTCATTTAGTACACTATCATACTCATGAACATATTTTACAAGTCATATGCATTTAATTTTATTTACGTAAGTCCATATATAAACCTGTATGATTTTCGCATGCATGCATGCCACAGATTATCCAAACACTGTTACCACCTTTCATATATTTACAAAATATACACCTTATACTTTCAAAAACTACACAACCCCCCCCCCCCAAAAAAAAAACCCTCTTATATTTCGACATAAATAAGAAGAAATGAAACCAAATGGTTTTTAAGTTTGTAAACACTATTCTTCCATTTAAGCAAGACATAACATGTATATAGTAGCAAACACTTTCTCAACCCTCCCCCTCTTTTCCTCTCGTTAGACCAGCCACTATGCCCTCCCAAAGTCCCAAAACAAGCTTTACCTATTTGTATTTACATAAGCATGTGATTAGGGTGATGACCATTCAACCTTCCTTATTAGTTTCTAATATATAATTAGCACCTAACACCACCTCATTCACCACATTTCATACACATACTAATCTCTCTGTTCTCTCTATATTTTCGGCAAGCATAAGGCAAGAAAAAGGGTTTTTCAAGATTTCTTGGTTACGGGTTACATTAACTAGGGTTTTGGAAGAGCAAAAGGGTTTTATTAGTCATTATTGGGTAATTTATGCACTTTTAATCATCCAAATTATCACCATCTCTTTGTAAGCATATCATAATATTAATTTTCATTCATTTTATATATTCCATGATGGTTATATATCACCTATATATGCTTATGTATAAAAAATTATTTATAAACTTGTTTTACAAAACCCTAAAATAGTGCAGTTTTCGGGTCACCTTGTGTGCTCGTTTTTGCAACCCTAGAGTAATATTTTGGCAAATTTATCATCATAGCCTTTTAATATAGTGTGTTAACTAAGTTTCTGGAGGTGTCCATAAAAATTAGGGTTCGTTTGCATTTTTGAATGATTTTTGCAAGATTAGTGGTACAGTTCTGAGTTCTAAACTTTGGTCGTATTTTTGAGCACCTTTAGAGTAGTTTGGGTAGTTAAGCCTTCATGATTCTATCACAACACAAAGAAAGCCTCAATGAGTATTTATATAATGACATAATCACATCATATACAAATGAACCAATAATAACAACAATCACAACAACATCAAGTAGTAAATCAAAAGATAGCCATTTTCATCATTCATTACCAAAAAGAGTTAATACATAGTTGCATTGTTTCACAAAATGATACAAATCGTTACAACCAATGGCATCAATTCTACTAACTGAAGATTCAGTTTAGTGATTACAGAATAAAAGATACTACTAATGAAACTAAACTACTAAGAGTCACGAGGTGGAGATCCTTGTGGCTCAGATGGTGAAGTCTCCTTCTGAGTAGGTGAATCATCATTATCAGTAGCAGGAGCAGTGGCAGCATCACGTGCGGCAATATACGGATCCCTGGGATCATTATGAGTAACTGGAGCCAATAGAGCCTCAGGTAGAGCATATGGTGGCTCTTGATACTGCAGACGCGGTGGTAATAGATTCTCAACCGTAATAGACCAACGCCTCAAATGATGGTAATGCCATGTCGCACGATCAAGCTCTCTCCAAGCATCTCTAGTACGGTTCTCACTGCAGTCTAACATCATCCTCAGTCGTTTGTTCTCTGCACGCACGTCATCATTCTCAATCTGTCGAACCCTGCGATGAAGTGCATCCAGATCACTCCTAATGTGACTCGGAGTGGGATCCTCGGGGTTATGACCAACAGCGGCAGAAGATGATGATGATCCTGTCCAAACCTGAGTGTCAGTGAAGAGTCTCTTAAGTGGTGTTAGTCTGCCAGTACCGATGGTAACAGCCTCAGGTTCAGGATTAGCAGGAACAGGAGGTGGTGGTATAGGTGCAACCTCAGCCTCGGCCTCAGCCTCAGCCTCAGCCTCAGCCTCCTCAAACTCAATCTCAGACTCGGAGTCAGATGCAGGTGGCGGAGGGTAAAGTGGGTCCGCCCCCTGATAAGGAAGTATCCACTCTGGGCCGTCCCATTCTTCATCAGCATTCATCTCTTCCTCTTCTTCTTCCATTTCCGGATCTTCCTCCTCTTCCTCCATTTCTGGGTCTTCCTCTTCAACCCAACCGTTCATGTTGTCTGGTGCTGCCTCCGCAGCTGGCGCGAACTCGTTATGGTTAGGGGGTAGGTTGGCCATGATGATCTGCAATTTGCGTAAAATAAATAAGGATTACTATATGAATAATAATTTATATGAGAATGCGAATGCATGACGATGCTTCAGGAATATGCATGATGATCGATAAATAATATGAATATGCACAATAATATTTGTTACATATAGGAATTTCATTTTTGAAATTTAAATAAACAATTCTTGATGCTTCGCGGATAAGCATATCAATCGATATACATATATATCAATCGATATACATATATACATATCAATTACATATAATATTATTTATTATATGAATACTCAATAGTAATGCACCAAAAATGTGCATAAATACTCAAATGGAAAAAACTGTGATCATGAATAACACAAGGGCTTCGAGGAGTCTTAGCGCGCATAAAAAGGGTTATAGTTTAGGTAAAAAAAATTTTTTTTGACTAAGGTCTGGTCCACGATGATTCTGCAATTTTCCGTAAAATAAATAAGATTACTATATTGAATAGATAATTTATATGATTAATCGAAAGCATGATGATGCTTCAGGATATAATGCAGTAATGATCGATAAATAATATGAATATGCACAAGTTAATTTTTGTTACATATAGGAATTTCATTTTTGAAATTTAAATAAAACAATTCTTATGCTTCGCGAAATAAGCCATAACAACGATTAATACATATATATCAATCGATATAGCATATATACATTATACAATTTAATCATATAATATATATTTATTATATGAATACTCATCAGTAAGTTGCAGGCCAAAAATGTCAGCATAATATTACTCAAATGGAAAAAACTGGGGGGGTAAGGAGGGTTTCATGATAAGCGAGCAAGGGCTTCGGAGGATGAGTTCTTAGGTACGCGGACAATAAAAAGGGTTATAGTTTAGGTAAAAAAAATTATTTTTGACCTAGTTCTCTATAACTGTACTACTTGAATACAATCTATTAACAACCTCCGCGAAATCTTTTCACGCTAACCATTGTGCGGCGAATATACAACATTGGGTGTAATTCATATACAATTCACAAAGCTATAGAAAACGACTCAAAAATATGCATTAAAAAAACATTGTTCCATTAAAGAAGTTTTCAGATAATTAACACATATCGACCAGCAGATCGTTACCAAAAATTCATAACATAAGTTTTTCCAAATCATGGATGAATAGTTTGAATAAAATGGAACAAAATACAAGATCTTAAAAACTTTTAGCGCATTCTTAAAAACTTTTAGCGCAGACTCCTCGTACACAGCATCCATCACCCTTGATTACCTGAGATAAACATGCTTAAAAAGACGATAAGTGTTAAATTGTATACATTAAATACCCTGGATTTTGCCAATAAAAGCCAAGAAAACATGCCAAAAGATAGAAATATGTTTGCTTTTGTGTCATAATGTGCAGGAGAGGATAATAAAGTCAAAAAGAGCAAAAACAAGCCAAAACCGACAAGAAACAGAAAAGACAAGTACAAGAGAGAGATTTGAAAGCCGGATCAGCCCGACACAAGAGAAAAGTCAAGAAAGTGAAGAAAAGGACAAAAGGACAAAGGAAAAAGACCATTTTGCCCTTACAATAGAAGATGAAAAGACTAAAATACCCTTGGGCCTTTCTATACCATTCTTCTACAACAAAAGCCCATTAAAAAGCCCAAAATCAAGTCCATTTCCTGTTTTAGCAAGTACAAGGGCCAGAACTGACAACTTTCAAACTTACTTTTACACTACAATTGTGGAAATGAAACACAAGGACCACTTATGCAATTATCTCAAACTTTCAAATTCATACGCGGTTATACTTTCCCCCTAACCACTCTACAACAATTTTTCCCGCCAAAAACGTCCAACAAACCCATCTTCGCTAAATCTCTCCCGTTTCTTCCCACACTCACACCACCTCGTATTTTAACCAGTTCCACATCATTTCTATAACGTGGCAACCTCTAATTGGTCCAAACACATCATCTAAGAGATCAACGGCTTAGATTCAAGTTTAAAAAGATCAACGGCTGTGAAGGATTGAAGTGTTTCATCCTTTCTTCACTCTCATCTATAAATAGAGGATTGTCATTTAGTTTTAACCAGGAGTTAGTTAGAGAGTGTTAAATTTTCATTTTTCTTTGTATTTTTCTTCACGTCTACTGTTAATCTTTTCAATTGAGTGTTTAAATCTTTTAAGTCAATTATATTACTTGTTTCGTATCTTGTACATTCCTTTTTAAAGCAATAAAGCTATTTGAGTTGATTTCATTTTTAAGTTTTCATGTAATAAGCTGAATTTAGCTAATAAGCTTGTAATAAGCTGTTTTTAGCTTATTCTATTTTCTATTGTTCTAAAGTTGTTCAAAATTTGTTAAAATCTTTTTAAATACTGAATTTGTCTCTTATTTTTCAAATATTGTTCATTTGAATTCACATTGATAAAGATTGGAAGCATTATGGAGTAATAAGCAATTTTGAGCTTATTGAGCTTTAAATCCTGTTGGTTTAGAGGCAAGGTGCCATTAGGATTTTGTTTAAAGGTCACTCACTCAACAAGAGTGACCTAGGTTCAGAGACTTCACTCAAAGGTTTTAGCTTCATGTTTTTAAATTTTAGCATTTATAGCTTAATTCATTAGCTTATTGCCTTGTTTCTTTTGTGTGTGCTTAATCATGTTTAATATTGCTTAGTTAGGATAGATATTCAAAAGCTTTAAGCTTTTGAAGCTAGAATCCAGTTAGGTTTTACTTTTTAGATTCTGTCATAATAAGTAGTTAAATAGCTAGCTGATAAACTAGCTTATTTTTCTACATAAGCTAGGACTTTTAGTGCTCAAATAGTTCAATTAGGTTAGTATAAGTTAGAGTAGATATAAGGTTTTGACAGTTTTAGTTTAAAAATAGATTTTAGATAAAAAATTAGTTGAGACATATTTGTTAAAGAGTGTTTGGGTTAAGGCATTGTTGACCTTTAGAGTCAACATAATTCTGTAAAAGCTTTTGACATAGTTGAGTTTCACAAAGTAATCAAGTTTTAAATAGGATTTAAGAATTAGTTTGTAGAATTTTAAAGTTTTGAGCTAAAAATTGCCTTGCTAGCACCAGGGCACTTTAAGGTGTTAAGTAGATTTAGACTTAAGAGATTTTTAGCATTTTAGAGTTCAATTTTAGTTAAAGCAGGTTTAGATACATTTAGGTAGTTAGTTAATGAGTTTTCATTTTAGAATTTAGGCCTGCATTTGAGTTTGGTGTCAATTACATCAGACTAGGCAGTATTAACTTAGTTAATACTGCTGAGTCTCACCAATTTTCTAGCATCTCTTTAGCATTTGAAAATAGAAGTTAAAACTTAGTTTTAAGCACCTTAGTCTTATTCCATTAGATCTTCATAAATGATATCTTAACTTTCATTTCTAAAGCTCTTAGTCTAGCTTATTTGTACTTGCAAAAGTAGTATAGCAGCAACTTAGAGAACTAGCTTATTTCTTTTAGATTCTTCATTTCTAGTTGTTTTTATCAAAATCCTTTTATCTAGGTTTACTCCATATTCTTAGTATAGCTTATTTCCAAATTTTCAGTTTCTAGAATCTATATTTGAGTTAGATAGCTTATTAAGATTAGCTTAAATACAGTGAATAAGCTGAACCTTGCACTTTTTGATAGCAAATTTATTGTTAAACTTGTTTACATTTAGCTTATTTCTTTTCAGCAATCTCTAGTATACATCTTAAGCTTTTTACAGCAACTTTTGGTTTTCATTTTCATTTAGAAATAAGCTAGTTATAAGCCATAGTTTAGAAAAAGTTAGAATTTCAAATGAAAACTTAAGTTTCTGTAGAACAGTATTAAATGCTTAATTTTTAGCTTATTGAGTTGATAAAAGTTCATAGTGCTTTTGTTAAAGTTGTAGGGGATAAGCTCAGTTTCAAAACTTTGTATGTAGTTTTAAGTTTTTGCTTATTTTCACTTTTTAGATAAGCCAAAATTAAGCCAAATCGTAGGGTCTATTTTGTACCTTTTCAATAGTTAAGGGTAACCCGTTTTCACTGTAGTTTAAATTCCTTTTAGTTACCCCGCCTATCCTTTACTTCCATTCTTTACACTTTCTACCTTGTATTTTTAGTATAATGAAATAGTTTTTATATTTTTTATTTTAGTTTAATAAAATTAGGGTTTAGTTTTTAATTGGCAAAATTTAAGATTCAGTTGACTATATAAAAAATTGGGCATTTTTGTTCCATTAAATTTATGCACCTTTTTAGTGTTAAAAACATTTTTCTTTATTTTTCCAGAAGTTTGTTAATTCTAGAAAATTAAAATAGATTTTAGTAAGTTCTTTTTCTTAAAGAATTCATAGAAATAGAAAAATCGTCGGAAAAGTTAATTCTTTTTGTTATAATTTTTCTTTTTCATTCTAGTATTTTTGAAAAATAAAAATAGAATTTTAGTGATAATTTTTAGAAAAAGTTTATTTTTAGTTAATTCACTTTACTTTAAAAATTCATAAAAAATTCAAAAATAGTTAAAAAATTCTAATTCTTTTTCCTAAAATTTTCTTTTTAAATTTGTGATTTTTAGGTATAAAATTTGTTAAAAATAGTGCTTTAGATTTTAAATTCTCGTTTTAACTCACGTTTTTAATTCACGTTTGTTAATTTTTCGTAATAGTTAAACGTTTTTAGTTTCTTTAATTGTTTCTATAGTTTAATTGTGCTATTATATTCGTAGTGTAATTCAAAGTTCAAAAATCCTTTATTCATTCTTGACTCGAATCCGAATTATTCCCGAATCTCAATTCACGACTTCGTTGGGATACGACCCGAGAAGAAATACTTCATCCCGGTTTAACAAATATACATAGTGTGTTTCTCTTAAGTAGAGATTTATCCTTTTATTTCTCTTGTTTGATAAGTAATTTGGAACGAATTTCAAGAGATTAATACTATATATATATAAATTTGACTAGTGCTTATACCATCAACCAATTTTTGCGCCGTTGCCGGGGAAGACGTGAACGATTTTTGAGGATATTCGTTGAAGTAGAGTTTTCAAGACCCTTCCTTTGGATGTTACTTTGCTATTTTTGTATAAATTTAATAACATTCATTAATTCGATTCCATCGAATTAATAATTAAAAAACTATAAAATAAATAAAATAAACTAAAATTTGGATTCTAGTTCTCCATCTTTAAAACCTTCAATAACAAAAAATTAATCGTGAGTTACTTGTGAGGTACGACGGGCCTTTGAGTTTACAAAACTATAGGTGAGTTTTAAGGAAGGTGATAGTACCTTGCTAGAAGTCATTGCGGCTCGCTAAGCCTTTCCGCTCATTTGTGCGTACTCTTGGAGACTTATCGTGAAGCTTGTAATTAACGGTTGCAAAAATATTTTTCTTTTTGTTTCTTTCCAATAAAATACTAAAAATTGCAAATTTCCCAAAAATAATCTTCTTAATCCCAAATTCTTCTTTTATTTTCACTAGTGCATGCGCACTCGTTCTTCCTTGGAATACACAATTCCGAGAAGACGTAATCGTCAACGTTCTCGACACCAACAAGAGGCAATCCCTATTGTTGATAAGTTTCCGATTCAAATGGCCGATGACCGACCTATGGCCGAGCAACTTCAAGCTCCCACCGGGGGGTTTGAAAGTGCTATAGTTGTACCACCCATCAATGCTCAAAATTATGAACTAAATCATCTCTTACTTAATCTTGTTCATAATCGATTTTTTCGAGGAGGTATAGGTAATGATGAGGAGCCTCATGCTCACATTCGTCATTTTGAGAGCATAACTAATAATCAAAGGTACCCGGATGTACTTAACACCACCATCAAACTTCTTCTCTTTCCATTTTCTCTTGACGGGGTTGCCAAAACGTGGCTCGACAAAGAACCCCTGAATTCTATGTCTTTCTTGGGAATGACTTAGGTCTAAGTTCATCATCTTTTTCTTTTCCACCTTCTCAGGACTACCTAATCTTCGGAATGAATAACGATATTTTCGACAAATTGCTCAAGAATCTTTTCCGAACTTGGGAGGCGTTTTTCAAGAACTTCTAAGGAAGTGGTCCTATCGCGGGTTTCTCGTCAAGCACCAATTGGACACATTCTATAATTCGTGGAGCTTATAATGCATCAAGATTCTCTTAATTCGCTGACCGTGCCTTGTAGGCCAATTTTCTCTACAAAAGTCCAATCCGAAGACTACATCCATAGAGAATAATAGCCCAAGTTAGTTTCACGGAACGCCGTGATGCGATGTGAGTAAGAATGATGCTCCTCCATCTTCTTCTACTTCTCATCATTCTATACTTCGAAGTCCAAGCAAATTGGCAGCGGCGTAGAGGATTAAGATGAAAACCTTTTGACTTTTAGGCAATGAAATGAATGAGATGAAAAAATTTGATGAAAGCTCTTGTGCCTACTCCCGTTCCGAATTAATAAAAAGCGGTGGAGGAAAGGTGTACTACTTGTGGTAGTAATCAAAAGTTTAATGTGTGCCCAATGAATAGAGGAGCTTATGACTACCCGGTCTATCATGACAATTTTCAAAAATTCAAACAAGCGGCTGCGGTTGGTAATTTTGTTCAAAATGGAAATTCCGGGTACCCTCCTTCTAGTGTGGCTTCTTACACAAGACCACCGGGCTTTACTCACCCAATCCCAGCTTTCTAGACCTAAACCAAGGATTACAATGGCTAAACACCAATTGCTAAGGGTATATGGGGATAGGAATGTGAGCCAAACCAAATTCAAAGTTAACATGAGCCTAACTTGGGGCTTAAACCAACAAGCTAGCTATCAAGCCTGAGTACCACAAGTTCGGTGACTTATTCAAGGTTCGAGTACACAAAAAGAATGATGCCACATTGACAAATTTGCAAAAGAACTTAAATGATTTTAAAAGAGAGCAAAATGAATTTCAAAATGAGCAAAGGAATTTTCAAAATATGATGCTTAACATGTTTCAAAAGCAAATGGGAAATAACAATGCATCGGGTTCAGGAACTTTACCAAGTAAATACCATCCTAATCCTAGAAATGAAGTCAAGGCTTAACACTACTAGGAAAGTGGTTTGGCCTATGATGACCCAAGTACTTCAAGGCCTCCTCCTTATGTCAATCCGGACAATGAGGATGGTAAGGAAACCGAGGTGACCAAGGATAAGGTGCTACCGAGCACCAAAGACATCCAGCCTCCAGTTAACCAAAAATCTCATGATCCGGTTAAGCCGGTTAGCAGTCCAATTTCTCCTGAGCTTTCTTTTGCTCAAGTTGATAATTCTCTACCTTCAAAAGAACCTTCTAAAGAGACCCACCTTCCATATCCTCAAAGGATGAAAGCTTTTAAAAACAATATGGAGAAAAAAATGATATGCTGCTTCATAAGTTTTAGAGATGTTTCAAAAGCTGCATTTCAAACATAAGTTTACGCTGAAGCTTTGTTTCTCATGCAAAGTATCTCAAAATGATAAAAGCTCTTCTATCTTTCTAACAAAAGAAAAAACTTTAGGAAGTAGCTAACACACCTTTGACCGAGAATTGTTCGGCGGTGATCATGAAGAAACTTCCTAAGAAGTTGGGTGATCCCGGATGTTTCCTTATCCCATGTGATTTTACCAAGATGAGTAAATGTATGGCCCTAGCTGACTTAGGGGCCATCATTAATCTCATGCCATTAGGGATTTATCAAAAGCTTAAGCTACCGGAGCTTGTCACAACCAAGATGACCCTCGAGCTTGCCAATGGTTCATTAGCCATTCCAACCGGCATAGCAGAGGATGTATCTGTAAAGGTTGGACATTTTTCCTTTCCTGCTGACTTTGTGGTAGTTGATTATGAGGTCAACTACCGAGTACCTTTCGGATAGTTGGTTAGGCCTTTTTTTAAGGAACTACCGCACGGAGTTTAATTGAGTCTTTACGGGGAAGAGCTAATTAGTTGATAAGGGATGGTATGGAAAGGATAGTTTTTAAACCAGACGGTAGTCAAGACAAAGAGTCAATCCACATGATGGACATTTATGATGACCGGTTTAAAGATGTTTGTGAACCTGAGAGTAATGATTCTTCTTCTCCCACTTATTTTGAGAAGTGTTTTGACTCTCTTGTGGGAGAAATATCAAACAAAAGGCAGAAGTTAAGAAAATATCTGACCCAGTTGCTAGAAGAAGGGCTTGTTTTACATCGAATTTAAAGAATTTTAGAATCATTCACAAGAAGAGTTATTAATTACCTCAAACTGCTTCCGTAGGGTGCCAATTTCAAACATCTTTCAAACAATAATCTTGAGGACTCTTTCAAAATGGGGAGGAGGATTCTTAACTTTAGTCCAAACAAGAAATTGACAAGAAGATCTCATTCGATTCCCCAATAGAGTCGCAAAATTGGAAAGAGTGTGATTTTCCTCTTTGTGAGGATTTTCAAAGTTTCAAGACTTTTTCAAAAACCCCTTTCTTTGAGAAAAGATGGTTTTACCTTAGGAGAAATGACGACGTCAATTCTTTAAGGAGAAGGTGCATACGGAAACTCTTAAGAGTTATTTGAACCTCTTTTTTGTAAAGACACGAGGAAGTCATTTTTATTGAGGTATCTAGACATATATTCTCCGAAAAAGTTAATTCTGAACCTCAATGAGTCTCTATCAAGATGACATTTGATAAGGATGATGATCTTTGAGATGGTTTCTAACAAGATGAGTGGAATAAGAATTTTGTATGGAGAGGAATTTTCGACGAGAATGGATTTCTAATATTGATAAATCACAAGATTTTGCAAATCAAAGTTCAGAGTTTTTTAAGGAGCTCTTACAGTGATGAATTTGAACCCGGCGGTTCAGTTATGTTGAAGGAATTGATTTGGTTTGTTATCGAGGATTTTCATGTAAGTTGATGTTTTATCTCAACAATCACTGAGGATAAAGTTTTTCAAACCCGGGTATCCTATTGATTCGAACTCTAAGTTCATGAGCAAATGTTTTACCCACCTGCCCACCCGTCCTCTGAAATTCGCGCGTATGTTTAATCTTTGTTGAAAATTTTCAAGTTGACCTGAGAATGATATTTTGAAACCCTAAGGTCTTAGTTTTTGATCCGGGTATTTTTGATAATGTGCTTACAAGGAAGAGTTCTTTAACTCTTAAGATTTTTGACCCACCCTCAATTGTCCCACCCTTCATCTGTACTAATTCTCTAGTTTGAGGAGGTTTCCACCTTTTGGAATTTCTTCACCCTCACTTTTATCCTCCATGATGTACCTTGTTGTGATAATGAGTCAAGCTAGGGGACTCTATAATAAACAAGCGCTTCGTGGGAGGCACCCATGATTCTCCTTTTTATTCTTCTTTCTTAATTTTTTTTTCTTTGCTTCCCAAGGACAATCAATCGGGGGTCAAGTATAGCTTGTACTTGGTTAACAAAAACTAAGCCGTTTCAAGTTGTTTTTGAGCTAACAATGTAAATGATGAGAGGAAGCTTGTTCTCTTTTGTTCTTGTTGGTTGTTTGTGTTTGTTTAGGCTTATTCGGTGGATTTTGGAGATTCTGGTTCAATATGTGATGAACAAGCAATGCCCACAATTTCCATTGATTTGGTCTCCAAATTTTCTCGTCATAAAGTGGAAATTTTTTTATCCTTGTCTTTATCGAACTAACATCTATTCTTTTGGCATGACCTTAGCATTTTTGTTGAGATTCCTTTTGACCCTTATTTTTTTCAAACATTGAGGACAATGTTTCGTTTTAGTTTGGGGAAGGATATCTTCGATATTGACTTGCATTTTACGCAACCTTGTTTGAACCTTTTTGTGAAAAAAGTGAAAAAATTTAAATTTTTGCTTATAAGAGAAGCTCAATAGAAGCTTAGTTTGGGGAAAAACACCACTTTTTGGTAATCCGTTGGTGAGAAATAGGAGTTAATTTTGACTTGACCGGGTGAAAATGCCTTAGCTAGTTCTTTAACCTACCTTTTGTGGGGCTAAGCTTTCACAAATCCTATTGCGTTGGATTTTAAAAATGTGAAGAATAAGAGATGATGTAGTTAAATATAAGTGTATTTGCTTAAGCAAGATTTATTTGGAAAACCTAAAGCTTATATGAATGATTTGTGTCTTTTTCCTCCCACAAGCTCTTAAACATACCTAATCATACGTGGCTCTTTTAATTTAACTAAGTCAACCAATGTCTTTAGAAAAGTCTTACATTTTGAATAGTAATTCATTTATTATGTAAGTAAGATTTTTTGGTTTCAAATTTTTAATATAGTGATTTTCTAAAGTGAAATTATTCCCATTCATCAAAAATATAATTATAAAAAGAATGCCAATGAAGTTTTCTAATGCAAAAGCATTATTTTTTCTGTGCCAATGAAGCATTCGCAAAAATAGGAATAATAAAAGTATATTTAGTTTTAAATCGTGGCGTATCCATGTTGAGATGTGAGTCTCGGGATGGGGTCGCAACTAAGGTTAAGATTGTACGTGGAATCAGGTTTCGTAGCATTCATCACTAGGAGCGCGCTAGGTGGTGATTGCATAAGGGACTATGGATTCTAGCTTTGTACGGGGAAAAAGGTGTGTTGTCGCGATAACCACTAAACGTTAGCAGGCGGGATGGGGGGATTCGAACTAAGAACACCGGTTATTGAAGCGATATCTCATTTGGAGAAAGGGCCTAAGTAGGGGTTCGAACTAAGAAAACATTCTATTGAAAAAAAAAAATATAATTGATAGTATATTGATAAAATAAAAGACTGGTTTAAATTTCCTCTTCTAAAATCAATTTTAAGTTTTGTTTCCTAATCTCCTTTTAGCTTTGAGTCGAGGTTTTATCTATGTTAGTTAACATTTAGCTCACAAGCTTGAGTGTACGCTTAGATGGCATTTCAACTATAAAGATAAATTGATCTATGGTTGGAGTTAAAAGTGTGCAACATTTTTAATCATTTAATTTCATTCTTGGAGTGAAGAGTTTCACAAGTTGTAAGTATGAGAGGCTTAACCATCTTGGACTTATATTGACAGTGATCGTGTTTAATTGCTTTGTTTAGGTCTAGTGAAAAGTAAGGGAAGATGAATTTTCCTCTTTTGTGCTCTATTAATCGGGAGGAGCATATTCTCAATGAGCCTATAATGGTGACAATTGCAATGATCTGGCCTTAATGTGTTTCCAGGAGAAAAAATGTTTGAGGGAAAAACGCTTGTGATGTTTAAAAGGGGAATTCATAAAGGTGAAAATAAGGGCATTTTGGAAACTTGTTAGTTTACAAAGTGTACAATTAATAAAATTGCGTGAGGACACGGCAATCCTTTAGTTTGGGGAATTTTGATAAGTGTTAAATTGTATACATTAAATACCCAGGATTTCGCCAATAAAAGCCAAAAAATATGCCAAAAGATGGAAATATGTGTGCTTTTGTGTCTTAATGTGCAGGAGAGGATATCAAAGTTAAAAAAAGAGCAAAAACAAGCAAAAACCGACAAGAAACGGAAAAGAAAAGTGATCAAGATAAGACACGAGGAAAGTTATCAAAGCCGGATCAGCCCGACACAAGAGAAGAAAGTCAATGAAGACCCAATTATCAAGTGCCAAGGACCAATATTGACAAGTTTCAAGATTACAAGGGCTTATTTGGAAGTTTCTAAGTTCAAGGGACTAATCTTGCAAAAGATAAAAGATTCTTTTAAAGAGGAAAATAAAAGTTATCAACTACAAGGGCCAGAAGTGTAAACATCCAAACTTATTTTAACACTACCATTGAAAAAGAAAACAGAGGGACTGATTGTGCAATACTCCCAAAGTTCAAACATACAACGCGGGCAACTCTTTTTCCTAACCACCTCTAACAATTTTTCCCGCCAAATCCCGAATCAAACCCAAACCTCTCCAACTCTTTCCCGTCTTGTTACCACAAAACCCTCACCTGTACTTTACCCACCTTCACGTAATTTCTATGACGTGGCAACTCTTCTATGGTCCAAACACCTCACCACTTTAGTCTAACGGGCTAGATTATGTTTAAAAAGATCACGGCTTGTGGAAGAATTGAAGTTTATCATCCTTTCTTCACTCTCATCTATAAATAGAGGATTGTCATTTAGTTTTAACCAGGAGTTAGTTAGAGAGTGTTAAATTTTCATTTTTCTTTGTATTTTTCTTCACGTCTACTGTTAATCTTTTCATTTGAGTGTTTAAATCTTTTAAGTCAATTGTATTACTTGTTTCGTATCTTATACATTCCTTTTTAAAGCAATAAAGCTATTTGAGTTGATTTCATTTTTAAGTTTTCATGTAATAAGCTGAATTTAGCTAATAAGCTTGTAATAAGCTATTTTTAGCTTATTCTATTTTCTATTGTTCTAAAGTTGTTCAAAATTTGTTAAAATCTTTTTAAATACTGAATTTGTCTCTTATTGTTCAAATATTGTTCATTTGAATTCACATTGATAAAGATTGGAAGCATTATGGAGTAATAATCAATTTTGAGCTTATTGAGCTTTAAATCCTGTTGGTTTAGAGGCAAGGTGCCATTAGGATTTTGTTTAAAGGTCACTCACTCAACAAGAGTGACCTAGGTTCAGAGACTTCACTCAAAGGTTTTAGCTTCATGTTTTTAAATTTTAGCATTTATAGCTTAATTCATTAGCTTATTGCCTTGTTTCTTTTGTGTGTGCTTAATCATGTTTAATATTGCTTAGTTAGGATAGATATTCAAAAAGCTTTAAGCTTTTGAAGCTAGAATCCAGTTAGGTTTTACTTTTTAGATTCTGTCATAATAAGTAGTTAAATAGCTAGCTGATAAACTAGCTTATTTTTCTACATAAGCTAGGACTTTTAGTGCTCAAATAGTTCAATTAGGTTAGTATAAGTTAGAGTAGATATAAGGTTTTGACAGTTTTAGTTTAAAAATAGATTTTAGATAAAAAATTAGTTGAGACATATTTGATAAGGAGTGTTTGGTTTAAGGCATTGTTGACCTTTAGAGTCAACATAATTCTGTAAAAGCTTTTGACATAGTTGAGTTTCACAAAGTAATCAAGTTTTAAATAGGATTTAAGAATTGGTTTGTAGAATTTTAAAGTTTTGAGCTAAAAATTGCCTTGCTAGCACCAGGGCACTTTAAGGTGTTAAGTAGATTTAGACTTAAGAGATTTTTAGGCATTTTAGAGTTCAATTTTCAATTATAGTTAAGCGGTTAGATACATTTTGGTAGTTAGTTAATGGTTTTCCATTTTAGATATTTAGGCTGCATTTGTGTTTGGTGTCAATTACAAAGATAGGCTGTATTAACTTAGTTAATATGTTGAGGTCGCAATTTTCTAGCAGGTCTCTTTAGCATTTGAAAGTAGAAGTTAAAACTTAGTTTTAAGGCACCTTCAGGCTTATTCCATTGATCTCATAAAAATGATATCTTAACTCTTCATTTCTAAGCTCCTTAGTGAGTTATTTGTACTTGCAAAAGTAGTATAGCAGCAACTTAGAGTACTAGCTTATTTCTTTTAGATTCTTCATTTCTAGTTGTTTTTATCAAAATCCTTTTATCTAGGTTTACTCCATATTCTTAGTATAGCTTATTTCCAAATTTTCAGTTTCTAGAATCTATATTTGAGTTAGATAGCTTATTAAGATTAGCTTAAATACAGTGAATAAGCTGAACCTTGCACTTTTTGATAGCAAATTTATTGTTAAACTTGTTTACATTTAGCTTATTTCTTTTCAGCAATCTCTAGTATACATCTTAAGCTTTTTACAGCAACTTTTGGTTTTCATTTTCATTTAGAAATAAGCTAGTTATAAGCCATAGTTTAGAAAAAGTTAGAATTTCAAATGAAAACTTAAGTTTCTGTAGAACAGTATTAAATGCTTAATTTTTAGCTTATTGAGTTGATAAAAGTTCATAGTGCTTTTGTTAAAGTTGTAGGGGATAAGCTCAGTTTCAACTTTGTAGTTTTAAGTTTTTGCTTATTTTCACTTTTTAGATAAACCAAAATTAAGCCAAATCGTAGGGTCTAATTGGTACATTTTCATAGTTAAGGGTTACCCGTTTTCACTGTAGTGTAATTTCCTTTTAGTTACCCCGCCTATCCTTTACTTTCTATTGTTTCACTTTCTACCCTGTCTTTTTAGTAAAATGAAATAGTTTTTATATTTTTAATTTTAGTTTAATAAAATTAGGGTTTAGTTTTTAATTAGCAAAATTAAGATTCAATTGCTATATAAAAATTGGGCATTTTTGTTCCATTAAATTTCTGCACCTTTTTAGTTGTTAAAAACCATTTTTCTTTATTTTTCCAGTTAAATTTGTATTTTCTAGAAATTAAAATAGATTTTAAGTAATTTCTTTTTCTTAAAAAATTCATAGAAAATAGAAAAATAGTTGGAAAATTCTAATTCTTTTTGTAATAATTTTCTTTTTCATTCTAGTATTTTTGAAAAATAAAAATAGAATTTTAGTAATAATTTTTAGAAAAAGTTTATTTTTAGTAATTCATTTTTCTTTAGAAATTCATAAAAAATTCAAAAATAGTTAAAAAATTCTAATTCTTTTTCCTAAAATTTTCTTTTTAAATTTGTGATTTTTAGGTATAAAATTTGTTAAAAGTAGTGCCTTAGATTTTAAATTTCAGTTTTAGCTCACGTTTTTAATTTTCGTGTATTAAATTTCGTGCTAGTTAATTGTTTTTAGTTTCTTTAATCGTTTCTATAGTTTAATTGTGCTATTATATTCGTAGTGTAATTCAAAATTCAAAAATTCTTTATTCATTTTGATCTGGAATCCGAATTTTCCAAATCTAATATTTACGACTTCGTTGGGATACGACCGAGAAGTGAAATACTCTCAGTTTAAAAACTTTTCATATTGTGTTTTCTTTAGTGAGATTTTATCACTTTGATTTCTCTTGTTTGAGAATGCAACTTGGAAAGAATTTCCAAGGGTATTAATACTATTATATATATAAATTTGACTAGTGCTTACAACGCATACCAAATTTTGGCGCCGTTGCCGGGGAAGACGTGAACGATTTTTGAGGATATTCGTTGAAGTAGAGTTTTGAAGACCCTTCCTTTTTGGAAGTTACTTTGCTATTTTTGTATAAAAAAAATACAAAACGTTCATTAATTCGATTCCTATCGAATTAGTTAAAATACAAAAAAACAAAATAAACAAATTTGGATACTATCTATCCATCTTAAACCATTCCAATAAACAACAAAACTAATCGTGAGTTACTTGCGAGGTACGACGGACCTTTAAGTTTACAAACTATAAGGTGAGTATAAGGACCTACCCAACACCAAACAACAAAAGGTTGTAGCTCTTGTAAGAAGTCATTGCGGTTCGCTAAGCTTTTCCGCCTCATTTGTGCGTAATCTTGGAGACTTATCGTGAAGCTCTGTAAATTACGGTTTGCCAAAAAAATTTTCTTTTTGATTTTCTTTCTAATAATACTAAAAATTGTTAAATTTTCCCAAAAATAATCTTCTTAATCCTAAATTCTTCTTTTTGTTATTTTCACTAGTGCATGCGCACTCGTTCTTCCTTGGAATACACAATTTCCGAGAAGACGTAATATCGACGTTCTCGACAAAACACAAGAGGGCAATCCTATTGTTTGATAAGTATCCGATCAAAGGCCGATGGGATCACCGGCACTATGGGTCCGGAGCAGACTTCAAGCTCCCACCGGAGGAGTTTGAAAGTGTTATAGTTGTACCACTCTTCAATGCTCAATATTTTGAACTAAAAATCTCTCTATTAATCTTGTTCAAAATCGGAATTTTCTGAGGATGGTAATGATGAGGAGGCCTTCCTGCTCATTTTGTCATTTTGAGAGCATACTGATAATCAAGGTACCGGAATGTACCTAACACCACCATCAATCTTCTTCTCTTTCCTTTTTCTTCTTGACGGGGTGAATGGCCAAAACATGGCTCGGACAAGAAACCCCGAAATTCTTATTCTTTACATGGATGACTTAGTGTCTAAGTTCATCAACTTTTTCTTTCCACCTTCTAAGACTACCAATCTTCGGAATGAAATAACGAATTTTCAACAAATTGCTCAAGAATCTTTCTCCGAAGCTTGGGAGCGTTTCAAGGAACTTCTAAGGAAAGTGATTCATCACCACGGAGTTTTAGCTCATGAACCAATTACGACACATTCTATTAATATTGTTGAGCTACAATGATCAGATTCTCTTAATTCCGCTGCCGGTGGCAATTTTCTCTACAAAAGTCCAACGAGAGTGGATTACAAATCATTAGGAGAACTAAAGCCAAAAGTTAGATGTTCACGGGAACGCTCCAGTGATGCGAGTGAGTACGACATGCTGCCTCCATCATTCTTCTACTTTGTCATCATCTATTTCGAAATTCCAACAATATGCGCGGCATTACGAGGATATGATGACTTTGACTTTAGGAATGATAATGAATGAGATGAAAATATGATGACGCTCTTGTGACTACTCCCGGTTTTTGATTAAAGCGGGTGGAGGAAAAAGGTGTACTACTTGTGGTTAGTAAATCATAGTTTTAATGTGGCCCATGACATAGAGGGGACCTTATGGACTACCGGTCTATCATGAACAATTTTCAAAATCTCCAACAAGCGCTGCGTTGGTGGTTTTTGTTCCAAGGGGAATTCCGGTTACCCTCCTACTAAGTGTGGCTTCTTACACTAAGACCAGGGTTTTACTCAACACACCATCCCATGCTTCTAGACCATAACCAAGGTACAATGGGAACAGGGTATAATGGAGCTAGGGAATGTGAACCAAACCAATCAAGTTAACCATGGAGCTAACTTGGGGCTTAACCAACAAGCTCAAGCTTATCAAGCCCCAGTTGCTCAAGTACCGGTTACTTACTCAAGGTTCGAGGCCTACACAAAAGCTAATGATGCCACATTGACAAATTTGCAAAAGAACTTAAATGATTTTAAAAGAGAGCAAAATGAATTTCAAAATGAGCAAAGGAATTTTCAAAATATGATGCTTAACATGTTTCAAAAGCAAATGGGAAATAACAATGCATCGGGTTCGGGAACTTTACCAAGTAATACTATTCCTAATCCTAGAAATGAAGTCAAGGCTATCACCACTAGGAGTGGTTTAGCCTATGATGGACCATTACCTCCTATGCCTCCTCCTTATGTCAATCCGGACAAGGAGGATGGTAAGGAAACTGAGGTGACAAAGGACCAAGTGCAACCCACAAGTTCACAAAGTACCGCAAGAATCCAGCCTCCGGTTATCCAAAAATCTCATGATCCGGTTAAGCCGGTTAGCAGTCCAATTTCTCCTGAGCCTTCTTCTGCTCAAGTTAATAATTCTCCACCTTCAAAAGAACCTTCTAAAAAGACCCACCTTCCATATCCTCAAAGGATGAAAGCTCAAAAACAAAAGGAGAAAAATGATATGCAGCTTCATAAGTTTCTAGGAGATGTTTCAAAAGTTGCTTTTCACAACCACTATGTTTAGCTGAAGCTTTTGGTTCTAATGCCAAAGTATACTCAAATGGATGAAACGCTCTTCTTTCTTAAAAGAAAAACTTTTAGAAGCAGCTAACACACCTTTGACCGAGAATTGTTCGGCGGTGATCATGAAGAAACTTCCTGAGAAGTTGGGTGATCCCGGCTGTTTCCTTATCCCATGTGACTTTTACCAAGTTGATGTAAATGTTTGGCCATAGCTGACTTAGGGGCCAGCATTAAATCTCGTGACATTTAGGGGAGTTATAAAAGCATTAAGCTACCTGAGTTGTCACAACCAAGATGCCCTCGCTCGCTTCCGCCCGAATGGTTCATTAGCCATTCCAACCGGCATAGCAGAGGATGTACTTATAAGGTTGGACATTTTTCCTTTCCTGCGGACTTCGTGGTTGTCGATTATGAGGTCAACTACCCGAGTTCTTTGATACTTGTATGCTTTCTTATGGACCGCAGGGGTTTAATTGACGTTCCACGGGGAGAGATAGTGATAAGGGGATGGTATGGAAAGGGATAGTTTTAAACCGGACGGTCGTCTAAGCAAAGAGTCATTCATCATGTGGACATTTATGAGGATCCGGTTCAAAAATGTTTGTGAACCTGAGGAGTGATGATTTCTTCTTCTCCCCACATCTACTATTGTTGAAGAGGTTTGACTCTCTTTGTGGGAGTATTATTCAAACAAAAAGAAGATGTTAAGAATATATTCTTGACCCAGTTGCTAGAAGTAGGGCTTGTTTTAAATTCACAATTAGAGAATTTTAGAATCATTTACCAAAGGGAAGAGTTATTCATTCACCTCAAATTGCTTACGTTAGGTGCAATTTCACAATCTTTCCCAAACACAATAATCTTGAGAATCCTTTTCAAAATGGGGAATGAGGATTTAACTTTATTCCAAACAAAAAGAAATTAGACAAAGAAGATCTCATTCCAAACACCTAAGAGAGGCCAAAATTGTGGAAAAGAGTGTGGATTTTTCTTCTTGTGATGATTTTCAAAGTTTCAAGACTTTTTCAAACCCTCTCTTTGAGAAAAAAGATGGTTTTCCCTCTAGGAATGACGAGTCAATTCTTAAGGAGGAGGTTCATAAGGAAACTCTTAAGAGTTATTTGAATCCTCTTTTTGAAGACGACGATTGGTAAATCATTTCTTTGAGAGTTATCTAGACAAATTTCTCTGAAAGTTAATTCTGAACCCTCAATTGAGTCTCTACCAAAAGATGACTTTGATAATGATGATGATCTCTTTGAGATGGATTCTAAAAATGTTGAGTGGAAAAGAATTTTGTATGGAGAGGATTTTGAGAGAATGGATTCTGATAGTGATAAAACCAAAGATTTTGACAAATCAAGTTCAAGTGTTTTATCGGCTTTAGTGATGAATTGAACCCGTGGTTCAAGATAGTTGAAGGAAAATGATTTGGTTGTTATGAGGATTTTATGTAAGTGATGCTTTATTCTCAATAATTCAATGAGGATAAAGTTTTCAACCAGGGTTATTCTAGTTGATAAGAACTCTATAAGTTTCATGAGCCACAATGTTTTACCCACCCTGGCCACACCCGTTTTTTCTGAAATGATGTTAGACTTTGACCTTGAAAATTTTCAAGTTGAACCTAAGAATGATATTTTGAACCCTAAGGTCTTAGTTTTTTATCCGGGTATTTTTGATAATGTGCTTACAAGGAAGAGTTCTTTAACTCTTAAGATTTTTGACCCATCTTCAATTGTCCCACCTTTCATCCGTACTAATTCTCTAGTTTGGGGAAGGATCCGTCCTTCGGAATTTCTTCACCCTCATTTTTATCCTCCATGATGTACCTTGTTGTGATAATGAGTCAAGCTAGGGGACTCGTTAATAAACAAGCGCTTCGTGGGAGGCACCCCATGCTTATCCTTTTTATTTTCTTTCTATTTTTCTCTTTGCTTCCCCAAGGATAAATTAATTCGGGGACGAGTATAGCTTGTACTCGGTTAATAAAAACTAAGCCGTTTTAAGTCATCTTTGAGCTAACAATGTAAATGATGAGAGGAGGCTTGTTCTCTTTCGTTCTTGTTGGTTGTTTGTGCTTGTTTGTCTAGGTTTTCCGGATTTTGGAGGATTCATGGTTCAAAATTGTGGAAGAACAAAGCAATGCCCACAATTTCCATTGATGGTATCCAATCTTCTCTTCATAAAGTGGGAAATTTCTTATCCTTGTCTTTATCGAACTAACATCTATTCTTTTGGCATGTCTTTAGAATTTTTGTTTAAAATTCCTTTTGACCCTTATTTTTTAAACTTTGAGGACAAAGTTTCATTTTAGTTTGGGGAAGGATATCTTCGATATTGACTTGCATTTCACGCAACCTTGTTTGAACCTTTTTGAATTATCTTTTTGAGAAAAAGCGTGGAAATTTTTAAAATTTTTGCTTTCAAAAGAAGCTTAGTTTGGGGAAAAACACCACTTTTGGTTATCCTGTGGTGAGAATAGGACGGTTAAATTTTGACTTGACCGGGTGAAAATGCCTTGCTAGTTCGTTGAACCGACCTTTTGGGGGCTAAGCTTTCAAAATCCTATTGGCATTGGATTTTTAAAAAAGGTGAAGAACAGAGATTATGTAGTTTATATGAGTGTATTTGCTTAAGGCAAGGTTTATTTGGAAAATCTAAAGCTTATATGATGATTTGTTGTCTTTTTACTCCCACAAGCTCTTAATACACCTAATCATACGTGCTCTTTTGAATTTAACTAAGTCAACCAATGTCTTTAGAAAAAGTCTTACATTTTAGAAAATGATTCATTTATTATGTAAGTAAGATTTTTGGTTTCAAATTTATAAAGTTGATTTTTCTAAAGTGAAATTTTTCCATTCACCAAAAATATAATTATAAAAAGAATGCCAATGAAGTATTTCTAATTGCCAAACGCATTATTTTTCGTAGCAATGAAGCATTCGCAAAAATAGAATAATAAAAGCTATATATAGTTTTAATCGTTGGCATATCCATGTTGAGAGTGAGACTCGGATAGGGTCGCAACTAAGGATTAAGACTATATACGTGGAATCAAGGTTCGTAGGCATTCATCACTAGAGAGCGTGGCCTAGGTGGTGATTGCAACTAAAGGACTTTGGATTCTAGGCTTTGTAGGAAAAAGGTGTTGTTCGCGTTAACCCACAAAACGTTAGCAACGGAGTGGGGGGTTCGAATCTAAGACACACCGGTTGTTGAGATGCGATTTCCTATTTGGGGAGAAAGGCTAGTAGGGGTTCGAACTAAGAAACAACATTACATCTATATTAAAAAAAAATTATAGTATATGGAAAATAAAAGAATGGTTAAAATTTCATTTTCTAAAATCAAGTTATCACGGCAATACCTTAGTATGGGGGATTTTGGTATGTGCTTAATTACACATACCATTTTACATTAAAAACGGACTTAAATGACTAAAAACGTACCAAAATACATCGTATTTGTATGTTTTGCATTTGTATTGTGCAGGAACGGATATTCAAGAGCAGGACCAAAAAGAAAGCCAAAACCAAACAAAACCAAGCACGGAATGGAAAGGACAAAGTCAAAGGTCAACCAAGTGAAGAAAATACAACTTGAGGGACTAAAAATTACCAAACCTCAAGTTGTATTACAATAATTAAAAGACAAGGGTCAAAATTGCAAACCGGGCAAAGATTACATTCAAGTTATATAACTTGAGGGAACAAAACTGCCTACTTACCCAAAAGCCTTCTTTCCCGCCCCAACAAAACTCAGTTACAACTTGGATGTCGTCTCATACCTTCTACCCTGCAAAACCACTCGACACCCTAGCCAACATCATTTCAACCACCCTACTATTTTCCCCCCAGCTGTATAAAGTGCCACATTGGCAATCCCACTGATAAATGTTAAATTGTATATATAAAATACCCAGGATTTCGCCAATAAAAGCCAAAAATATGCCAAAAGATGGAAATATGTGTGCTTTTGTGTCTAAATGTGCAGGAAAGGATATTAAAGTCAAAAAGAGCAAAAACGACCAAAAACCGACAAGAAATGGAGACAAGTGATCAAGAGAGAGATTTGAAGCCATTTTCAAAAGCCGGATCAAGACCATGTTTGAGAAAAGACAAGAAAGTGAAGAAAAGGACAAAGGAAAAAAAGACTATTTTGCCCTTACAATAGAAGATGAAAAGACTAAAATACCCTTGGGCCATTCTTCTACAACAAAAGCCCATTAAAAAGCCCAAAACAAAAGTCCATTTCTTGGTTTCTAAACTACAAGGGCTGTTTGTGCAATTACCCTGAACTTTCAAATCCAAAAGCGGGCTTAATTTCCTCTAACCACCTTATAACCTCTTTTCCCGCCCAAATTACGCAACAAGCCCAATCTTCCCTAACTTCTTTTCCCCGTCTTTCCCTACAACCCTACCTCGTATTTACCCACCTCCACGTCATTTTTATGACGTGGCAGCATCCTATTGGTCCGAACACATCACCATTCATCATCAACGGCTTAGATTCAAGTTTAAAAAGATCAACGGCTGTGAAGGATTGAAGTGTTTCATCCTTTCTTCACTCTCATCTATAAATAGAGGATTGTCATTTAGTTTTAACCAGGAGTTAGTTAGAGAGTGTTAAATTTTCATTTTTCTTTGTATTTTTCTTCACGTCTACTGTTAATCTTTTCAATCAATTTTATTTTGTAATTTTCCCTTTTAAATCTTACGTGTACTGTTCATCGTTTTCATTTAAGTTTTTAAACTTTCAATTCAGTTGCACTTACTATTTTTAATCTTGTACTTTTCTTTTAAAAGTAATCAAGCTAGTTCAGTTGTATTTGTTCTCAAGTTTTCATGTTTTAAGCTGTTTTTAGCTATTAAGCTTGTAATAAGCTCAATATAGCTTATTTTGTTTTCTCTTGTTCTTAAGTTGTTCAAATGTGGTTAATGTCTTTCTAAATACTGAATTTGTTTATTTTGATTCAATAAAGTTCAATTGAGTTTAGTTTTATTCAAATTTGAGAGCAATGAGGAGAATAAGCTCAAGTTAGCTTATTGAGCTTAAAGCTCAGGTTTTAGAGGCAAGGTGCCAATTAGGTTTTAAAAGTTAGAGCCACTCATTCAACAAGAGTGGCTTGGTTCTGAGACTACATAAATCTCAGGTTTCACATTCTTAAATTCATTTCAGCTTATTCATTTAGCTTATTTCAATGACTTTGTGTGTGCTTAATCCTGTTCAATTTGCTTAGTTAGTTTATAGATGCAATTACTTAAAGCTAGTTGTAGATAGAATTCATTAAGCTTACATTTTGCTTTAATTCTGTCATTTAGTGATAAGTAGCTAGCTGATAAACTAGCTTATTTTTCTTAATAAGCTAGTTATTTTAGTACCTAAATAGCTTAACTAGGTTAGTTTAAGTAAGAGTAGCTATAAGGTTTTAGTATTTTTAGTCTTAAAATAGAATTTTAAGTAGAATTCATATTAGACAGATTTGTTAAGTAGTGTTTGGGTCAGGTTGATTTTGACCACTAAAGTCAACAGGACCTTGCTAAAACTCTTTACATAGTTGAGTTAAGTGTAATAAACAAGTTTTAAAAAGTTTTTGCAAGTTAGTTTGTAGATTTTCAAAAGTTTAAGCTTAAAAAGCTTGTCCTAGCACCAGGACAGTTTTAGGATTAAGAAGAATTTGTAGTTAAGTGATTTACATCATTCTAGAATTCAAACTTGGTTAGAGTACACTTAGATACACTAAGTGAGTAGGTTTATGAGTTTTTGCCTTAGCAATTTGGTCTGCACTTAAGCAATTGCCAACTATATCAGTAACAGCAGTATTAACTAAGTTAATACTGCTGTTGCTTATCAATTTTAAAGCTTCTTTTTAGTTCTTGAAAGTAGGAAACAGAACTTAGATTTAAGCATCCTAATAGTACTCCATTAGCTCTTTATAGATCATCACTTAAATTTCATTTTCAAGCTTTTAGTCTAGCTTAAATTTTCTTGTAAAAGTGGTATAGCAGCAGATTGGATTTTTAGCTTATTTTCTTTTGATTTCTATTTTCTAGTTATCATTTTCAAAATCCTTATATCTAGGTTTATTCAAAGTTCATAGGATAGCTTATTTTTAAAATTTCAGTTTCTAAGATTTAGGTTTGAGCTTTTTAGCTTATTAGGAAAAGCTTAATTTCAGTAAAAAGCTTGAACTTTCACTTTTAGATAGCAAATTACTTGTTAAACTTGTTTAATTGTAGCTTATTTTTAAAAAAAAAATACTTAGAACACATCATAAACTGCACATAGCATCTTTTAGTTTTCATTTTTATTAAGTAATAAGCTAGGAATAAGCCAAAGCTTGAAAAAGTTAGTTAAGCCTTATTTTCTGTGGTTCAGTTTTAAATGCTTAACTTTTAGCTTATTCAGTGGATAAAATGTCATAGTGCTTTTATTAAAGTTGTAGTCTATAAGCTCAAGTCCAACTTTGTAGTTTTAAGTTTTTGTTTAATTTCACTTTTTAGATAAGCAAAAATAAGCTAGGTCGTAGGGTCTATTTGGTACATTTTCAATAGTTAGAGGTTGACTGTTTTCACTATAGTGTAATTTTCTATTAGTTACCCCGCCTACCCTTTACTTTCTTTTGTTGCATTTTCTACCTTGTCTTTTAGGAATAATAAAATAGTTTTAATATTTTTAATATTAGTTTTAATAAAATTAGGTTTTAGATTTTAATTAGCAAAATTAGGGTTCAATTGGTTTATAAAATTTGGGCATTTTTGTTCCATTTGATTTCTGCACATTTTTAGTTGTTAAAAACCAATTTTCTTTATTTTTCCAGTTTAATTTGTATTTTCTAGAAATTAAAATAGGTTTTTAGCAATTTCTTTTTCTTAAAAAATTCATAGAAAATAGAAAAATAGTTGAAAAAATATAATTCTTTTTGTAATAATTTTCTTTTTCATTCTAGTATTTTTTTTAAAATAAAAATAGAATTTTAGTTTTAATTTTTAGAAAAAGTTTATTTTTAGTAATTCATTTTTCTTTAGAAATTCATAAAAAATTCAAAAATAGTTAGAAAATTCTAATTCTTTTTCCTAAAATTTTCTTTTTAAATTTGTGATTTTTAGGTATAAAATTTGTTAAAAGTAGTGCCTTAGATTTTAAATTTCAGTTTTAGCTCACGTTTTTTTAATTTTCGTGTATTAAAATTTCGTGCTAGTTAATTGTTTTTAGTTTATGCTATTATATTCGTAGTGTAATCCAAAATTAAAAAATCTTTTATCAATTCTTGACTCGAATCCGAATTATTCCCGAATCTCAATTCACGACTTCGTTGGGATACGACCCGAGAAGAAATACTTCCCGGTTAAAAATATACATATTGTGTTTTCTTAAGTGAGATTTTATCCTTTTATTTCTCTTGTTTGAGAAGTAATTTGGAAAGAATTGTCACGGGATTTATACTATACATATATAAATTTGACTAGTGCTTACACACGCATACCAAATTTTGGCGCCGTTGCCGGGGAAGACGTGAACGATTTTTGAGGATATTCGTTGAAGTAGAGTTTTGAAGACCCTTCCTTTTTGGAAGTTACTTTGCTATTTTTGTATATATTATATAAAAATACAAAACGTTCATTAATTCGATTCCTATCGAATTAGTTAAAATACAAAAATAAAATAAACAAATTTGGATACTAGCTATCCATCTTAAACCATTCCAATAAACAACAAAATTAATCGTGAGTTACTTGCGAGGTACGACGGACCTTCGAGTTTACAAACTATAAGGTGAGTATAAGGAAAGGTGATAGCTACTTGCTAAGAAGTCATTGCGGCTCGCTAAGCCTTTCCGCTCACTTGTGCGTAATCTTGGAGACTTATCGTGAAGCTTGTAATTAACGGTTGCCAAAAATATTTTTCTTTTTGTTTTCCTTCCTAATAAATACTAAAAATTGTAAATTTCCCCAAAAATAATCTTCTTAATCCCAAATTCTTTTTTTTTGTTATTTTCACTAGTGCATGCGCACTCGTTCTTCCTTGGAATACACAATTCCGAGAAGACGTAATCGTCGACGTTCTCGACAACAACAAGAGGCAATCCCTATTGTTGATACGGAACCCGAGTTTCCAATGGCCGATGACCGACCTATGGCCGAGCAACTTCAAGCTCCCACCGGGGGGTTTGAAAGTGCTATAGTGGTACCACCCATCAATGCTCAAAACTTTGAACTAAAATCCTCTCTCATTAATCTTGTTCAAAATCAAATTTTTCGAGGAGGTAATGATGAGGAGCTTCATGCTCACATTCGTCATTTTGAGAGCATAACCAATAATCAAAGGTACCCGGATGTACGTAACACCACCATCTAACTTCTTCTCTTTCCATTTTCTCTTGACGGAGTTGCCAAAACGTGGCTTGACAAAGAACCTCCGAATTCTATTCTTAC